>VXAZ01005380.1:105868-203089 GCA_013399875.1 Gymnorhina tibicen | reverse complement strand
GGGGAGGGAGGGAGACACCGCGGCGGAGGGCGGGGGCGGGGGAGGGCTGTAACCGGAGCGGGGCTCAGCGGCAGCGCCGTGCGCGGGGCTGCGCGCCCAGCCGGGGCGGCGCCGCCATCTGCTGGTCCGCGCCGAAACGCCGGGCGGGCTCCGGCACTCACGGACACGGGCATCGCGCCCCGCGGGAGCCGCGGCGGGGACGGGTCTCTCGGTGGCGGCAGAGCCCGCCGCTTGTGAACTTTCACGCAGAGCTCCAGGGAGAGGCTTTCCGAGAGCGGCCGAGCAAGATTCACGCAGCCTCTCGGGGCGGGTGCGCTGCAGCCCGAGGGGCGCTGGGGGCGAGCACCCACCGCTGCCTCTTTGGACATGAGGGATGGCCTTGGTTGGCCGTCCGTCCCAGGAGGCTGCAGTGAAACGGTCAGAAGGGGTCTGTGATCAGCATCTGAGCGCCGAGGAACAAATGAAGCAGGTGCAAAAATACGATTTCTGTCATTAAGACAAGCGCTTCCGTGGGGAAAGGGATCCTGTCCGTTCTTCTGCCCCTCAGCTCCTAGGAGGCACCAGGCTCGTCACCTGCATTGTCCAGAGCCAATTGCTAACCCATTGTTGCCCACTGTGGGGACATGTGGCTTGTAATTTGGGATTGATCCATGGCAGCCCCAAGAAATGCTCTCCTGACGTGGTCACAACCAGCAGGAGCGATGACTGGGGCTGTGCAGGGTGGCATCACTCAGCTGACAGGTGAAGTGGTGGAAGAAGATTCAGCCACCACAGACTGGGTGCTTCTCCTGCTTTACTGCAGTGTGCTGTGTAACTGTGAATAAATTTGGGCTAGGAAAGCAGTTTGTCTCACATGCTGTGAAGACAGCACAAGTTAGAAACCCAGAATAATTAAGGTTGGCAGAGACCTCTGGAGAACTCGTGGTTCAACCTGCTGCTCAGTCCATGGCCAAGTCTGAAGCTGAATCTAACTTCACAGTAAGATAAGGATACTCGGGCCTAAATGTAAGAAAACAAGTTTGAAAGACCATTGAGGAAAGTAATGACTCCAGGTATAGGCACCTAACAGAAGAGATCTGGGCTGGGTAAACCCAAGGTGAGTAAAGTTAATAAACCAGCTTTAGTTGTAATCTGCCTTTACCCTAATGCCCTAGAAAATTAGGATTACAAAGGCTTTTCTTAGAAGATTAATAGAAAAAATAGTATCCACTGGTTTAACTGTACCCTTTACAGGCCTGTGATGACTACCACAATGACCTAAAGTGACCTGGTTATACCAAATTAATGTAAAATTACTTTCAGCAAACTATATGATTACGTATTAGCTGTACACCTTCAGTGCTTGGAGACAGATGGTAACCTGCCCTGTTATTACTGTAATAGCTCGAACTAGAAGGCAGTTTCAAATTCAGGATGACTTTCCATTTCAAAAGAAATACAGAATAAAAATTAAAATAGTATTTTTAAAAAATCACATGTGCTTTTTCTGCAGCTCCCAAAAAAGTCCTCTTTCAGAGTTCAAAGCATAGCCCCACAATCTCAAAACAACCTCTGTGCAGTCTTCCCCCTTGTTCCTCCAGCACAGTGTCTGAACTAAAAGAAGATATTGCCCCTTATCTAGGAGTTTCCAGATGCCAGTTATGGAGATTCTGTCCCAAACGCCCGGCTAACAAGAGCTGAGGCAGTGATAGAAACTCAGGCAGGCAGCACCACATGACCTAGGTCACCCGTAGCTGCCTCTGGGACTCTTGAAGGGGCCATGTATTAAATTCATTCCTGAAGTACATCTTATGTAAAGAGCAAGTTAATTTTTGGTCTCAGATCTTGATTTCTGGAGACAGTACCAAAAGCTCAGAAAGCCTAGGAGTGGCTATAGGGAACTGTCTAAGGGAGGTGAAACAGGATCATGAGACAAGACTGACTTTGCATCCATTTAGTTTTCTCATGGTGTCTTATCCCTCTGAAACATTACCCTTGTAAGGGAAAAAACACCTGGGTTAGTGAGCAGAAAGTTAATTTTCCAGACAAAACCCTCTTGACTCTTGTAAAATGGTCTCAACGACAGCTGTGGTTAACACTTGTTTGAATCACTGCTGTTTGGGAAGTGATTCAACAGTTCACAGAAGACACACAAGCAGAAAGTGATTCCTGCTGGAATAACAGTTCCATACTAGGCGAGGCACCTTCCATCTTTTGCACCTCTGCACAAAGAGGAACAAGAGAAAAACACAATGCCAAATCAAGAAAAACACAATGCTGAATGTTAAGAAAACACTGACCAACCACAATTGTATCAACCAACATGAAGGGGTCACTTGCCCATTAATAGGAATACAATAATTTTGATTCTTACATCATGGCCTATCTCACCTGTGAGATTACAATCTGTGTAATTGTGATGATTACCCACAGTTTGTAGAATAACCTAAAAGTATTCAGAAGAGATGGAAGGGCCCAAGTCCCTACATGTTAAAACTGGCATGCAAAACCTAATACTTCATCTGAATAAGTACAGCTGGACTTTGTCATGCTCATCCATTTTGCATTCACCACTGTGTTTGACAGGTTGGGCTCCCATAAGCAGCAGCAAAGAGAGGTAACATCCACATTCCTAAGAGTCAAGCTCTCTGTATCTGTCAGTTACTGACATTTCCCATAATGTGACTTGAAAAGAAAACCAAGCAGTTGCTGCAGAAGTAATGAAGCCTTGTTTCTGCTAGCTTTGCACCTTATCGTCAGCTGCAAGGTCTGCCCAACTCTTTCCCCACTGTTAGAATATCTTTTCCATGATTTTCACAGGAACCTAGCAAACCCACTAATAAAGTTCTCCTTGTCTCCCCAATCACAAAACTTGCCATTTATTTTTGTGATCACCCCCAGTTTGCCAATTTAGTTGAAACTGTCTTAAGGGTTCAGAAGACTCTGACCAAGGTGGATGGACATATAGACATCATATACAACGAATCTCTCACTGACAAGGACTAATCAGGCCTTTTATTCTTAGTTACTGAAACCTAAAGAATGCTAAAGGTGAGAGAAATGGATGTAATTCTTATGTACGAATTGTGAGACTTGAGTACATGGGGATGAATCACTCAACCTACAACTGTACTTGTCACTAATTGAATCCCTTAGTATCAGGCTTTTAAAAGGTCAAGGATATAATGGAACCCAAAGTAACTTCTCAATTTTCTCTTCTTTAGAGATTATCATAACCAAGACAGATGTGTGGGCAACACTATGAAAATCTTTGCACCATCTCTTGTCTCTCCCACTTACTGAAAGGCTTTTGCCTGGCCACTTCAATGGCTGTTGAAGCTGGTTTTACATCAACCAGATTAATACTCACTTACTGAATATTGCAATCTAATAAATAATGCATATTTAATATATCAGTAATTCACAGTAATAAAATGTATCTCTAGACAAGGGATGCTGTAGAAACAATACCCATATGGCATTATTTCACTGTGGTGCACACTTAATGACAGTAGAGTTTCAAAATACGAGTATCAAGCAGATTGGATGAGAATGCTAAGGTTCGCAAAACTGGAAAGGAAGCTTCGTTATATAACTCCCATTAATGCACTCAAAGTCCTGTAGCTAAGTCACCTAAGAGATAAAATGATGTCTTTGTTTTGTCCAAAGTCAGGGGACAGCATCACAGGTCAGGGCCCAATTGTCTTAGGTAGGTACTGTACAAAAAGAGAAAACAAAGATTGATCCAGCTTCCATCCATAATGTTTGGTTCTGTAAAGGACAATCAAAACAACATACTTCTAGTCCAAAGCATGACCAGAATATTTAATTACTTCCTATTCTGTTGCGACTATCCTAGGTGAAATGCAAACACAAGAGAACAGAAGTGCTTCTGATTTTTATAGGTTTGTTAGCATCAAGGTTGCTAATAAAAGAAGGAAGCTAATTTACAGACTAGAAAATATAATTTTGTCTAGGAAACCCAAATAAGCTTAGACCAACCCAAGTAAGAGACCAACTCTGGTAAGTGAGGACCTCTTCCAGTTTCAAATCTTTTTAAACTGGAACTTCTTAAGGGCTGCCAAAAGGATGGTTTAGATTTAGTTTAAGGATTCCTAAAACAAAGAGGCTTCCCTAAATGTCTGTAACCTTTTATGTCTCTTATAAACTCCGGTTCAGCAAATATACAGGGGCAGACAAGAAGACAAATAACTGAGTATCAGTTACCAGTAACACCTCTAAGCTCCTTCAGTCCCAGAATAGAAATAGAAAAGGCTCAAAAAAAATTAGCATGTTGTAAATCCATGGCAACTTTCTTCCTGTTAATGCCAGAATTATTAGTGCTATACTAATAACATTTGCTCACATTTTTACTGACTGTCAGATTAGATTAAAAGGTTTCAATTAACTCACTTTATTTTTACCAGATTAATTTCTGATCAAACACTGGAAATATTACAGAAAGCTTCAAATTCTGCTCAGGCAGAAACCAAGATGCAATGCTTATATTCCTTTTGCTTGCAAATAAAAATATTGATAACAATTTGTTACATGTTTCACCCTGACAGCTGCCTTAGGTTGATAAATCAAGACGACTGCAGATGCACAATATGGTAGAAAATCACAGAAGAATTACCCATTTAAGCATGCTCCTTGTACATTGTTCACCTCTTAAAGGTTGATTTAAATTAATGTACCAAGATGCATTTAGGATACCTTATTCTATCCATTAGATACAAAATAATTTCCAGTTACATTGTGTTTATGTTACCCACATCATTACACAGTGACCTGCAGGTTTTTTGACAAAATGCTCATGCATGAAAGCACCTTAATCTCACACGTTTATCAAAATGCCCAATTCCAAAACACTTCACGGTTCACTCTGACCATATTGTTAGATAATAAATTAATAAACAGCAAAACTTTATTGCCTTGTTACTCAATTAACGTAACCCAAATGCTTTCTTCTGTGTTAAATGCAAATTATTATACATAATGCCATATCCTTATGGCAAACAACAGAGCTTTTATTTAGCTAGGCCTCTCAGGGTCCAAAATAATTTCTGTTTGTGTAGATATGTATATATCTATACTGCACGACCAGAAAAAAAGTCTTTCTATAGTCAACAAATCTAGGTGTCTGAACACTTTTCTCAGTAGTTGCTCCATTTGACAGAATAAAAAATGAAGCAGGTGTCAGGTTGTTTTATTCGCATTAATTCATTGATACATTGCTGTCAGCAGCCAGCCCAGATGCCCACAGAAGAAAGCCTAATTAAAAGGTAGCATTCCTTGTCACAAAGAAAAAAAAAATTCTACTTCTGTGGGAAGTTCTGAAGTCAAAAAATGTGAGTAACTGCCTTTGTTCTATGAAGAACTGACTAAGCTACAAAGTACATGTTCAATTATCCTGTTCAAATTTGAACAATATAAAAGAGTGGATTTCAGTATAGTGTATTATCTCTGACTATTACAAGAGAGCTCTCTCCAGGTATGGGTATACTAGCTGACATGCACTTATGAGAAAAAATTTGGAAGAGCTGTAAATGATTTAAGGAAAAGTGAAATAGTTTCCAGTTCTACCAGTATCAAGTTAACAAACAGCACATACACAGAAAAAACACAACCACCCCCTTGGCCAGTAGCCCATGAACAGGCAGTCACTGAGGTTGTCTGGAAACATCATCCTTTGAGCACATCAGCTCTCCTCCAATTCAGTGAAAGTAATTGAGCAGCTCAGCACCTTGCAGTACTTTTACTAGTGAGTAGGTAAATACATAGTGTAATTTTGTTTCATTCTAGCTCATAAAAGAGAAAAAAAGTTGTAAAATCACTGTCACTGAGAAAACAGGCCAACAATTAATACAATCTGTCTTGATCTCCTTAGGTTTTATCTTCCATCAATCAAAAGAAAAAAAAAACTAACCCATACACATTTGTTATGCCACAAAGCCTGAAACAGTGGCTTAGTCCGAAACAGAAAATAAAAGGTGAAATGTAATGTTGTGGTGGCTATCGTAAGATTATCTGTCTTCAACCTTCATAATTTCTCATCAACAATTGAAGAGCAGAGTTCTGAAAACACGAGAATGGATTCATTGTCTACACCTTAAGAGCTCACAAGAGCATAAAATGTTTTTCTTTAATGTGGTCAGCTAGACTGTGGGAACTTGTTTTTCCCAGAATAGCTTTGCACTCGTGTTTTCTGCCCTAAAATTTCTATGGAGCTATTTGGCAAAATATGGCAAGTTGAGAAATATTTGGGTATTTAGATAATCACAATGTGGTGTGAAGGATCTAATCCTCAGGTTTACATTCAGCTTCATATTTGTCTATTAAGTTCCTTTTATTTCAAATATAATGTTAATGTCCTACCAACCACTTAAATTCTGATCGAATCTTAAAGTACTTTTATCAGTGTCATTTTATTAAAGTTTGCTAATACAGTTGCATTTCTGAGGAAATGGTGTGAGAAAAATAAATATTGAGTTCACCTAAAATCAAACCATTCTAAATCAGTCTTAGTCTTTTGCAAAGTATCCCTGAAGGCACCATTTTTCTAGTAGGAGATGCTCCCATCTGGTAGATGTTTAGTGGGAAGTCAGTATGACCTTTTCAGCTACCTCAATGCCCTTGAACTCTTCATGGAAAGAGCTTAGCAAGGAATGCAGATGTGAGTAGGCTCCAGTTCATGGCTAATAGGTTTTGACCATAGAGCAAATCCTTTCTATTGCAAGCATCCAGGCTTAAGTGGGTGTGGGACTGGGACCTAACTGTGTGGTCTTGCATGCCTGTTTCAAGGGATGGGCAAGGGTTTTGCTCTGAGTTTTCCAGGGAGCGTGCTAAATTTTGTCTCATGGCTGAGGTCTGCAGATACAGCACTGGCTGGTTCAAAGCCAAACCAAGAAAAATGAGAGGGTTTTCCGCAGAAGACATATTCAGCTAAAACATAATAGAAGACCACACTATTTTAAAGCTGTGAAATAGATTTACTTAAAAGTAACAACCTTCAGGAGTGTCTTCTTTAAATAATTAACAGAATTGTACATGAATTTTGTTTAGGTAGTACCTTTTTTTCTGAGCTGGCTTATTCTTTTTCATGTCCTTTTTTTTTTCCCCGTGTTTACTTGCTATAAAGATTTGCGTGGTCTCAGTGAATAGATAAGTCTATCCCCAAAAAAGGAGGTTACTGAAATAATGTATCACTGTGAAAAATGTGTACTATCAGATGCCAGGGAACCTGACTGCCACACATTTTGGAGAAGATCATTTAAAAAAAAAAAAAAGCCATATGAGTAATAGTGAAAATTAAAGTAATAGAAACATAATAGACAACTGGTGCCAATTCCTCTCCTACAAACTATTGTTTCTGAAAAGCAAAACAGCTGGAGGCAGATGTTTTATGTAAGTAAAAGGCTGGAGGGCTTTGGAATCACAAGCTGGAGAAATACAAAGCACTACACACTTTCCAAGGCTTCCCTTATCAATTCCATTTCTCCATTTAAGCATTCATTTCCTTTAAGTCAAGCATTCCTTGCTCTGCATTTGAGCCAGTAAAACAATAAAAAAACCCTGCCATATTTTTAACATCTTAAAAATCCTGTTTTATACACCAAGCCATGTTACTTATATCAAGACACTATACTACTTTTCCCAAAGAAAAGGTACCTTTTATTATTGTCCTATGAACATAGGATGACCTAACTACCTGGAGGAAAACTAAACTGGTGCATAAATATAATACTATTTTGAACAGCCCTCTATAAATCCCATCATTGGTGCCTCATATAAACACATAGGATGAAAAGGTAAAGTATTTCTCTATCTTTCTTTTTGTTTTTTATGTGATATTTTCTCTCCAGTCTCAAACACTTGTGGCGTACTGTGAAGTTCCCATTCAACCAAAATCTTGAAAGAGTCTAAATGTCTAAAAATGCAGGTAGACATTTTTGATGCTCTTGGTTCCTAATTTCTAGAAAGATCAATGGAAGCTAAGAGCCCATATGCATTAGAAAATGAATTTGCATTTAGAAATTTGGCACTAGTGGCTATTCCAGTTTTCTTTGGAATTATCAAAAACAGGGAAGTCTGGGAGACATCTATGTTTTCTCCATATGCCTGGTACATCATTCACTTTGAAGCTGGCAATAAGTACTGTGTGAGAAGTAAGTAAGAGCAAATGTGTATCCATAGGAAACAATTCACTTGCCTGGAAAGGCTGTGGACTCTCCATGCCTGGAAGCATTCAAGACCAGGCTAAATGGGGCTCTGAGTAACCTGATGGAATGCCCCCTGCCCATGACAGGGGGTGGAACTGGATGATCTTTAATGTCCCTTCCAACCCAAACCATTCTGTGATTCTAATACATAAAGCTTATACAGCAGCTTATAGAGTCACAATAATTTTCTTAGAGCTCCAGCTGTAAGATCAGGAGACTACATGTAAAGTCTCAGTGCTGGCTGTAGCAAGTGTGATAGTCCTCATGTCTTCAAAGAAAGACTGAAAACACAGAATAAATTAATTCTCTAGACTCAGGATATTGGAAGACAAAGAAAGAGGGGTCAAGAATTTCATTTTAATGCCACATTATTTAAGACATTCGCATGATTTTTCAACATTTTAGTTTTTCTTTCACAGTGCTGTGGCAGAAGAGTCTAGCATTATTTTCCCACCATCTTCTCCTGCCTGACTAAACTTGCAAAAGCATTTGGTGGTTATTACATTACTGGACTTGAGATGATTGCTTCTGTTTTTGAAATGATACTTATAATCACAGAGTCACAGAATGGTTTGGGTTGGAAGGAATCTTAAAGATCGTCTAGTTCCAACTAGATGCCATAGGCAGGGAACCTTCCACTAGATCAGATTGCTCAAAGCACCATCCAGCCTGGCCTTGGGAAATAATTTTTATGAAAAAGCAACCTTAACTAGAATTCTTTTTTTCCATCTTTGGTTGATAATTCTGTATCCCTGAACTATAAAAGACAGAACTAGAAATCCGAGGAAAACGACATTTGAAACACCTAACAAAACAAATCTGCCTAGGGCTCTTGAAAGAGTGTTTGAAATCTGAATTTGCATCACCCAAACTGTAAAAATTGACAAAGAAACAGAGAATGACTCTTATATACATTTTAGTGACAACACTACTGCTAAATTCCCATGCCTCACTTTAATTTCATGTATGATTCAGAGTGTAGCCAGAGAACTAGTACATTTATTCACCAAAATACATAAAATAAATACAACAGTTAAAAAACCGCAATCAAACAGAATGATCACATCTTTTCTTCCAAGACAACTTGCTCAAGAAAAATACAGTAAGCCCACAGATTTGTTTCTGCTATTGTAAAGATTCTGCATTTTTAGTCTGCTGTATTCATATAAATTCATTCATCAATAAACATAACTACTGTAAGTCTTATTCAAGAAAAGCCATTAAAAATACCTGAATGGTAGAGTAAAAATAGCAGTCTGAAAAGCAAATAAACCATCCATAGCTATTTTTATAAGACAGAAACCACCTACACCATACTGTCAAAAATTACTTTTCCCCATGAATTTTAAAACTGTTTTATGTGGCAAAAATAATCACCCTTTGTGCCTATAGTGCAGTGTTTATATATTTTCCCATGTTCATTTTTCAATAGAGGAATAAATCATTGTTCCTGCAATTTTCCAGCAGCAGTTCCAGCTCTTGTAGTTTCACCCTGCATAGAACTGCATCAAAGGATACAAATCTTCTGGTTTGGGAAGAAAAAATAATTTAAAAAAAGACTTCTCATGGCGTCTCTGTTGTCAGCAGAAAATATTGGTGAAGAGATTAGGTTGCAGATAGCTTGATACAGAATTTTTCTCATCCTCATTTTATTTCTACCACTTTCTTTTCAAAGGACCTTAATTTTCTAGGTTTTCCACCTCAGCTGTATTAGTAGTTATCCCTAGGCATATGAGTATTGCTGTGAATCAGGTGCATACTCAATCTTTCTTTTTTTTTATTGCCAGAGTATCCATCCATCTCCAAAATCATTAGAGCCACAATGCAAATAAGGTATGTTTCCTAACAATTTTTGTTTTCACTAGGTTCCATTGTTTCCAGTTAGTTAGATATCCTTTCAATCTCTCCAAAAAGTTTAACTCTTTCTCTTCATGGTGTTCATTAACTTTAAAGAGTTCTGCCAGTATTCCCCATCATCATCAGCTTGTAATTGTGGTTTCCCCGAGTTTTACACATTAAACTAGATTCACATGTAGGGTTGAAAGAGACAACCCAACTAGCTCTGCTTAAGCTCAGTTGTGCCATCCCCAGCTATGTTACTGAGGCTGCTGGGCTTATGCTGACTTACCCAGCTGAAACTCCAACAGAAACTGCACTGACTCCTCCCTGAGAAACGTGTCTCACTGGACGCCAGGGAGAGAGTCACACCCATGTTTGCTTTTTCCTTAGGGAGCTCCCTGGAGTGACAAGTCAGGATCTGACTTCTCTTCATGAAAGGTTTACTGAGCATGAATGTTCTGTACCATTCTTTACCTTATCTCCTCCAGGCCTCCAGAAGATACATATTAGGCATCTGTGCATCCTGTATTACAAGAGGACCTTGCTTTTCAGCAGCAGAACTTTCACGAGGGTCTGTGCAACTGTCAGAGAATATTATCCCATGGGATTGATTGTTTCCACAAATACACTTGACCAAATTCCTAAAACATTCTGAATCAACATCTTCAAAAAAATAGAGCAACAGTGTTCAGAGTAGGTTTTCTTACAAAAACCAGATTTTGCCATGCAGATTGTGAATGAGGCATTTATCACTGAATCAATAAATGTACCACTTACTTTTGTAGTTACTTTGACCCTGCAATTTTGAGTATTAAAACAAATGAACCTACAATGAGATAACAAAAAAAAAAAGACAGAAGACAGGTGAAAATTTAAGTGTCTTCCTTAAAACAAATAAACAAGAAAGAAGGTATTTGCAAAGATTTGAGTTGAAAGCTCATGAATGTGAACTACAGTCTCATGAAATATTGCCAAGAGTTGACCTGCTAATGACAAGAAGATAACATTGCCGTTGGTTTAACAGGGAGCAAGATGAGGCTTTTTGGATAATCATATACCAGTCTACTGAGTCAGGACCAGACTGCAGGTAATCAAATACCTCCTAGAAGCTGCTGTTCTGATAAGCATGAATAGATCACATCACCTTCAGTGCAACATCAGGCTTTACACTTCTCAGAATAGCATCTGCTTCTTTGATATATGTGTGTCACAAGGGTTTGGGTAGAGAATCCTTGGACAATAATATTTTAGAAGAGCTTTCGTTGGCTCTATTTACTTTCCAAACATGTGCAGGTGTAAGAGGCAGAAAGGTTTGACTCTTAATGCCACAACAATCCTCATCTTCACACCTGCACTTCTGGCTGCACTTCTCATCAGAAAGCTGAGAGCTGGTAACTGGCACTGCTGTATGATTAATTTTAGTGTTTAACATGTACTAGCTCTGTGCATTGACTAAGCTAATCAAAACTAAATAATATGTGGCACTATTTAGCTGGCTAAAAATAGAGCAAATGACATCAACTTCTTACCCCTTTTGAAGTCAACAGAGTTAATTGTTCCAAATACCATATGTGTTGAGCTTAGGCTTGGTTATAGACCGAGTGCAGCTGTAGCACTGACCAATACAGAAAGGGCATTCATCTGGCATGTTGTCTGAACATCCTTCTTTCCAAATACTCAAGGAACCACATTGGATAAGATACTTTAAAACAGTCCTCTCCTCACACAAAATTTCAACATAGCATCTGTTGTTTTACCATATTCAACAGCAGCAAGGCCATCAATAGACACCAAATCTATGAAACTCCCACAGCATCCTCCTGTGTGATAGGCATGTGACATGCTGATTCACTAACTCAGGATACTTTGTTATGTGGCTGGACTGTGGTGCTGAGCTTTCTTTTCAGAGCACTTTTTATTGCTGAAGAAACCTGTGAATACTTGCCTGGTTCTAGAAAAGCACTGGGAACACCTTTCCCAGCAATTGTTTCATATGAGAACTGAATTTGCCTCTCTGCTATTTTTATTATGTATTTCTCAAATAATATCAGTAATCACTCTATTGTCACAACACTTTTGATGAAACATATTCAAATTAGAATTCACCAGCTATGAATGTTTCCCCCCAGGTTGTATGCCCATGGATTTCTCTAAGAAGCATTCTCCTTTTTAAGCCAGGCATTTCTTCCAGGCTTAATATGGTGTGTTCATGCATTTGTGATTGGCTGCCAGATATCTAGCCAAAAAAGTAGCTACAAGTAGCTATCAGGCCAAAATGCAAGTATTTCTGTGTAAAATACACTAGACAGAAATAGACCATCTCTCCTATTTTGTTGATGACACATGTTCCCTGTCTCCAGAGGTGATCAGATCACTCCAGACTACAGCCCAAGGATGTCATACAGACATTAGGGATGATTTGGGGAGCAGAGAACTGAAGTTTGAGATTCAAGCTAATATGGCACCAAGATCTCATTCTTGTCCAGTGAGGAAGTGGCTGGAAGTAAAGGGTCTGAAATGCAGAAAGAAATATTAAGGTGAGGTATCAGGAAAAGTTCCATAAGGTGAACTGACAATACTTGGAAGACAATGCCTCTGGTGACTGCAGATCCCTGTGCACTTTTTTTAAGCACCAGCAGAACAAGGCTTTCTGGAGAATGGCTGAGGTACAGCTGACCCTGGTTTGGAGCCAAGAGGTTCACTAGATGGCCATTACCAGCTATATCTTACATGTGCATAGGCCTTATTCTAAACCAGAACACCACAAATGGGAATTTAGCCCTCAAAAGAGCAAAAGTACTCAGCAATACCTTTGGCTCAGCTTTTCCTCTACCCCTTTTTTCAACCAGATATTCCTTTTACTCCTTTCAAGCTACAGTCCGTCTTGTATACCTTGGTCTCCTGGTCCATTTGCATAGAGATTTTCAAAGCTCTTCTATGCTTTAGGCTTATATTATCATTTAGTTTTCCAGTCACTCTGCTTGCCAGCTTCTTTACCCTCCATTACCTTGTCTGATAGAATTTAGATTGCTTTTCCTGTATCTACTTCACTGAACCATTTAAAAGTCATTCTTAACCACTCTTGTATTATTTCTACAGCAACTTTCATTTATTATTCTCAAAAATCCTTACATGTTGTACATACAGGTCTAAGATTATGAGGAGAAAAATATATCTTAGGCAGAAGTTTGTTAGTAGTGGAATATTTTGTTGCTTTTTTAAAGCAGATGTTTCATCTATCAATAATAACTTTTTATCATGTCATAAGTACAAAAAACTTCCTGTGCATAAAACCATGAATACAATACTATGATAGGAAGTGCTTGTTACTAACCTTACCGCGTATTTAGTGTTTTTATTTAGTATTTTTATAGCTGTAGCTGCAGAGACCTGGGGGTTTTGGACTCGAAGACGGGTCTGAAGCACAAGAAAATATGGTCTGAATTTTAATTGTTATCACTTGATAAACAAAGCAATGGAGAAAGAGCATATACAGTATATATATACTTACAGTACATATGTATATATATCTAAACACATACACACACAAACATATATATATATATATATATATATATATATATATATATATCATAGGCCAGAATATGGCATATATATGGCAGGTACTGGCATGTATAAATGTGTAATCTGGGAAGCATTTTTGCATACATAACCTGGGGAGCTGCAGTTACACCAAGCAAGCATTTAGAGGCAGCTGTGGACCTCAGAAGTGAAAGGGCTAAAGGAAGTACAGGTCAAAGAAGTATCTTCTACAGAACCTGTCATATCCAGTGAAGAGAATCTGATCATTTGAGTGCTCTGAAAATCCTTAGAAGTAGGAAAGGGTGCATTGGATGAGATTAAAGGGGTAAATTCTCATCTTCCTGGATGAACCGCACAGCTGATTGTAAGGTAAATGCCCTGTAAAGACCTTGTAAATGTTATGACAAGGTATTCAAACATTATTTTCCCCCAGGATGGTCACATCTTTAAAAAAGAAATTGGGAATAGATGCAAACACAATTATCACTGTTGTGTTTATACTTTACCCAGAGAGATTGTGGATGTCCCATCCTTAGAAGTGTTCAAGGCCAGGTTGGATGGGGCTCTGAGCAACCTGATCTAGTGAAAGGTGTCCCATAAGGCCCTTTCCAACACAAACCATTACATGATTCCATGAAATTCTGCATGCAGTGCTGATCTTCCCATTTCACAAAGGATGTAACAGAACCCGAAGAAGAGAATGTGCAAGGATGATTGAAAGTATGAGCAACACCTGTGTGAGAAGAGGCTAGTCAGACTCTTGAGCTTAGATGAAGGGTGATTAAGAGGAGTACAATATAGTTCTATGAAATAATTGGTAGGGAGAAAGTAGCTCATTAATTCAGCATGCAGAAAGGCTAAAACATATAAAAAGAAACACTTCTTAGTATAATTAAACTCCACATAAGATGTTGTGGAAGCCAGAAGTATAAAGAGACAGTAGAGACAGGTAATGGCACATTAAGGCATTTGAGCATCATGATACAGATGAAACATCCAGCCAGGTCTGAAAGTCCCTGAGTTGCCATGTACAGAAAGACTGGATGACACCAGAGAAAGATTATTCAGTACTTGCCCTGTTTCCTTTAGTTTTCTCCAAACATCTGTTACTGTATATTGAGAGAAAGTGTTCTATTTATATCTCTCTGCTTTGTTTGTATCATCATTTTAACTTTTTAAATGCAAAGTAGCTGAACTATAAAAGGAGAGCACAGCAGCAAGCACATCTTTCTATCCCTATGAACTACACTCAGATATGAAGCAATAATAGCTAAATAACAACAAAGACATGTGAAATTCAATGACTGACATGATGGCATTATCAAACTAGCCAGACAACTACCAGAATTTTGTCCTAATATTATTAATTTCAAGGATTTGAATTGACTTTTGCAAGACATTGAGCAAGTCCGCCATGTGAACATCTGGGGCTCAAGAAACTTGGTGCAAAAGCACCAAGCTTAAGGTCTCCCTCTTAAGGAATATGTTATTTCAGTGAAGTAAATGGTGCAAGATTACTGAATTGTAAGAAATCATCATCTAGTCACAGAGGGATTTAGGAAAATGAAATAATTTAGTGTCTCAGAAATTGTGAGGGTAGACTGGAGTATGTGTTCTGGACAAACAGGATTAAAGACATAATGGCAAAAACAACTGTAGAGAGAAATCTGTATCTGCTGGATAGATTATTATTAGTTACTAGACATTTTCAGCAACAATTTTGGTTAAAATTTATTGAACTCTTCCTAATGCACAGTGATGGTAAAATGCTAGTAATGCTCACCAGGAAAAAGGAGCTGCAAACTATTAGCTTTCTGAACACTCAGGTTTAGCCTCATGCAGGATGACAACTTCAGTTTTAGAGTTTTTCCTCACACCAATCTTCTCTATATTGCCTACTCTCCTAAAACATTACATGGCACCTACCTGCTCCTTTGCATTATAATAAAGTGCAGAGTCTATTCCAGGTTGATTTGGGCAAAGTCTTGTCACTAACAGATAATATCAGAAATTACTGTCTCTGTCATATAATTAATTATCAATCTGAATAGAAGTAAGGTGTAGTTTCTACTTACTAAAATCCTAACTCTAAACCGTGAAAAACATGGATAACGAATTTCAAAATAAGAGAGCAAATTCTACTAAAATCAAGTGCCCTCTCATCACAGTCATAGCAAATGTTCTGTTACTTATGGTCTGCATATAACTTCATTTAATTAATTCTCTTTACTAAAGCTTTTATTATCCTAACTTACAATCTCAACATCGAAAAAGTGTTGGAAGCCTTGATTTTACTCTATTTAATGACTCTCCTTCTGAAAAATATCAGCTTTGTTGTTTGAATTACACCTTCTGAGTATGAAGTTCAGAATTTCTCATTCATACTTAGACCCTCAGCTTACAGTTTAGTTATGGAGTGCAGTCTATTTCAATAATGAACTAAAACACACTGTTCCAATAAGGCTGAGAAACTGAATTACACAAATTAAGTGGTTTGGGGTTTTGTCAGCACAAATGGAAAGAGAACACCAAACACCACAAAGGATAGCTTTCAAATTTCAGTCAGACAAATGACAAAGTTGTAAAGGTTAGGAACACGGGATCAATATGGTTCCATCTCCTGGAAAAAGTCTGTATTAAATATTTACATTCTGAAAGCGTCATGATGTACCTGATTTCTGTGAGTTTGAAAAATGGATCAAACATAAGGATCTGAGTGTCATATCTAAAAGTATGCTCTTAAAATATGTGGGAGGTGATAAGCACAAGATTCTTAGGGAAGCTGAGATATCTGCCATGAGCTTCTTGCAATAGAAACTCTCCTTTACAAATAAATAAATAAGAATTTTTCTCAATAGTTTTTAAGGACATTGAGAACCTTTACAATTTCAACAATTATTTCTTGTATATTCAAAAGGTTGTCTAGTTTAAAATTAAGCAATTGCAGAAAAAATGCAGAAAATCCAGTTTTTCCCAGACAAAGCCTTCCAAGTACAAACTACAATCAAAATAAACCATGTTTTAGTGAGCTCTCCTGATTTAAAATATGTACTTCAACAACTACTAGCATTAAGAAAACTCAAGATGGATTGACACTGATGCCTGAACACATCTGAATCAAAGCTATTTCAACACAAATGGGTTACACCTCCCTCACCAGCCAACCTGTTCTCACAAAACATGCAGGAATATTATACTTCTACTCCCTTTCACATTCTGGTAATTTAAGCATAACTGTTGGTGAAACCAGACCTGGCTGTGTCTTGCCCTAGGAAAGAGGCTGTTATTATTTATTGTCACTAAATGACTCAAAAAAACTTATTGATGCTACTCAAAGGACAAAGGAAGCTAAAACCACAAGTGGAAAATCCACCTGCAAGAACACACCATTGTCTAGAAAAACAGAGCTGATATAGCTGCAGGAAATAAAAAAGAAAGGAGTGGGGGTGGGAGGATTACTCCTAATAGGTCAGAATCTGACCCTATAGGTAGGAGCTGCTTGCTGTTGTGAGAGTGGTTGTGGAACAAAGTCAGGGCATGGTGCTTCACTCCTTTCACTGTCCCCATACTTCACAAAGGTACTGTGGGTGCGAGGAAAGCAGTGGACCAGGAGGAGTACATAATACTGGTCAGATGTGTCCAGCAGCATCCCTTCTTTCACGTTATGGCTGCATCTGGTACTGGCATTTTTCTTAGGTCAATTTGTAGCATTCTCTTGACTTTCAAATCTCTGAATAAAAGCTAATTATTTTCATCAGTTTTAAAATCAGAGGGACGACTCTTGTTGCAATGGTACCTACTGAAATCAAAAGCAACTTGGTTGGAGGTACACTGTGGAAATACAGCTCCATAAGACCTTGAGATCTTCACATTCCATGATAAGGAAAAGACGAAAGTAACAAATTATTCATATTCCACAAAAACAAACAAATCAACCAACCAACCAACCAACCAAAAAAAGCCCCAAAAACCAACCAAACAAAAAAACCCACCTGAAAATACTTTTAAAATTTAAAGAAAAAAAAAGTTTTGTTATAAACTGCAGGTGAACATTTCTTAAAATCCCCATTCCTTGATATAAGGAATAGTAGATTCTGTAATTTATAATCACAAAAGACGATGTAATAAACAAAATAGAAATAAAAATAAATTTCTCCCAATATTTTTATTTCCTTCTTTTAAAACTGCTCATGAATTATCAGTTCCATGCAGAATGTATATCAGCAGAAACAAGTAGTCGGAAAGTATGAAAGCTGCTCAAGTGCTGCAACATGTTGGCCTTATGCAGAAGACTGCTGAGTGATGTGAATGCTATGATCAATTTGACAGTTTGAAGACATATTGAGCAGCAGCAAGACTGAATTAGAAATTTAAAATATCTAGAAACTGTAGCTACAGCATTTGCTGTGCAGTGAGCCAATCTGAAGACGAACTGGTAAAAAACAAGACAAAACTGTACTAGCTGGCTGATAGCTATGGAAACAATGTAAGGAGGACAAATACAGAAAGACAGCTGGATTTTCCTGATTCAGTATAGTAAATCAAACTTTTATGAAAAATTACCAGTTTGGGCACCTGTGCTTTGCATAATTAATATGCAAATAATTAATTATGAACAGAGTACAGTAGGTGAACAGGGTACCTGAAGCTACAAGCACTGAAAGAACAAATCCCAGTTTGTGTTGTATGAGGACTATCAATATAGCCAGGTCCCCCTGTGGACTCAAACCCAGAGAAGACTGGGACAAGGGAATGACTCATAACCTCAGCAAGTCTCTTTCAGTATCAGTGGTTTAGCACGTTAGAATTTATTTATCTGACACAGACATTTTTATCATTACCCACCTCTGCTATGATGCCTAGAAGAAATGAGCTAACTTGTAGTTAAGCTAAATGGTTCGTTTCTTTACTTATGCTAGCAAAAACGTGTGCCCTGATACACACGTGTATAAATGGAATGGTCACTTGTTTTGGATGCTTTTACTATTTCTCCACTTCAGCCTTAGACTGTAGAAGCCAGACACTTTGCTACCAGCCTCATGCAGCATCAAACATGGAAAAGCCCTGGTTTTCTCCAGCTCCTCTGAGTAAGACAGGCATTACTTATAGTGGTGATCAGTGCCAGAGTCCTGAACTACTCAATACCAAGACAGAGTCATCTTGTTCCAATGCTGTATATCTCAGATGAGTCTTGCATGGACTGACTGCCACAAGGAGGGAACACCAGGGATGAATGCTGAATTAGTAAGTAATAACTGATGATCTGTGGTAAGACCTACCATGACAGGTTGCCTTATGCATTAGGTGAAGATTCTTTTATAATCACAGAAAGTATCTAATAAACTCTCCAATTTTTTAACTGCTGTGCACTTAAAAGCTCTTGAAGCAATAAATTCTTTTTTTTCCATCACATCATCCAGCTGTTTGGATAAAATGTATGCAATTAATGTCAGATGTATACCACTAGGCAAAAATATTTTTTATTTTATTCTTATATCTAATACATGTACATATACTAGATATACCAATCTACTACATATCTATTCTCTGCATCAATCTAAAATGATATGTAACTACTTATATATTGCTAATTTGTGTACCCAGTGTATTGTGTCCTTTCACTCTTGGAATACACTGTGTACATTCTCGCCATGGAATGAGATTTTTGTATCTATATGCACATCAGGACTCAGACAGGTAATAGGCTTACACTGTATTGCTCCTGCACAGACATATATGTTTTTGTCCATTTTAAATGTTTTCAGGAAAAGGGATGTAATTTTCTTCAGATTTTTCTCATCCTGCACTCTTGAACATATCTCAGCATGTTGCTTATTCATGCTAATTGCAGCTACAATTCTCAGGCATTGTTGCTTCCTAATCAGGATGTATTATCCCTGCTGGATCCTTTGGCCACGGCTACAGTCACCAGCCCATCTTTAGGTGAGTTTTCTCAGGCTGCTAAGGGAATGATATAACATATTTGTCTGACTCATTGATCCAAGGAGCACTGGCGTATTGGAGCCAGTCCAGAGGAGGGCAATGAAGATGCTCAGAGGGCTGGAGCACCTCTGCTATGAAGGCTAAGAAAGTTGGGATTGTTCAGCCTGGAGAAGAGACACTTCCAAGGAGACCGTACAGCACCTTCCAGTACCTAAGAGGGCCTTTAAGAGAGCTGGAGAGGCACTTTTGACAAGGGCATGTAGTGATAGCACAAGGGGAAATGGCCTTAAGCAAAAAGAGAGAAAGTTTAGATTAGGTATTAGGAAAAAAGTCTACTGTGAGGGTGGTGAGACACTGGCACAGGTTGCCCAGAGAATGCCCTGAAAGTGTTCAAGACAGCCAGCGTGGATGGGGCTTTGAGTAACTTGGTCTAGCGGAAGGAGTCCCTGCCCATGGCAGGGGGTTTGGAACGAGAAGATCTTTATCATTCCTTCCAACACAAACCATTTGAGGATTCTATGATTTCTATGAAAACACAGTCAGGACATCTCTTTGGGAAGGACAGAAATATCATTTAAATCCCTGGCTGACAGAAAAATAAAATACTCCCCTGCCCTTCCCCAGGGCCTTCTTAGAATCAATAATGCAGAGCAAGCATCAGTGTCAGCTTTCTCACTCCCAGCCCACTACTCAAAGACACCTGCATAGGCTTTAGTTCATGCCAGCCTTGGCCTCTTGGTGAAGATTTCCTAAAAACATATCAAATATGAAAAAGATGATACCACCACAAATTCTGTTCCCATTGGTGAAAATTTATGTTCATTACCATATCAAACTGCCTTAGAACTAAAAGGCATTGCATGCTTTCACCATGAGTCCACTCAGCAATCCAACACGGGAGGGTTTTAATCCAGACACAGTTCACTATACATTAATCCTGTCTGAATTAATTAGACACAGATAAATTCTAAATTAATTAGAAGCTTTCAGGAAAGAGACAGGAACACTACTGTAAACAGATGGAATACAAAAGCTTCTGATCAACATGCAACTGCAAATAAAAAGGCAAACAATGTGTAGGAATACGGGAGAAGGAGGGGAAAACAATTTCTTGAGATTCTCAGACTCATTTTTTGTAATGGATTGATATAAAAAAATTATTTTAGCATGCCATCTTATTCTAGTCATTAGTTTGTCTTCAGCTGAAATAGTGCATTTAGTTCTGGGCATCTTACTTTCCTCTATTATCTTTGAAAATAAGTGCTTCAGCAAGATGTCAACAAGAAGAGACATATGATGGACATATATAATCAATGGTATAGCCACGGTCAGCCAAGGTTTGGTATACTTTCACTCAGGGAAGTAGTGAAGGTAAAAGGCAGAAGTATTTTAAATACAAAAATTGTTAGTTAACCTCTGAAATTCATCACCATCAGGCATTAAAAGCAAAACTTGAATGTTTCTATAAACAGGATGAACACGCAATTTATATAGCAGGAGTACAAAAAACCATTTAACCTCATATTTGGGTGGATTTCTCACTGAGAGCCATTACAAAAATGCCTCTCCCAGAGGAAGGTCACTGTGTGATTTCAGAAAAGAGTTTCACAAATCTCTGTGGAACAGGCCATTGTCAGACCTGGGATACCAGACTAGAGACACAATATTTTGATATATATGGCAATTCTTGTGTTCATATCCTTCATTGTTCACTAAAGTGATAGTTCATTTAGACTGGGGCATTAGTTATCTTCAGCAACCTGGCAGAAGATAAAAGAAATATCAGCAATTTTATCTTTTTTTACCCATTGTCAATCAGTAAGAGGCCCAGAGCTGCATAAGCCTGTTAAGGAGATTATATTTTCAAACTGCCTGCAAGACCGGGACAGGATTCACTGATGAGGCAGGACCTTTCTGGTCCTAAATTACTAAATGCATATTGTACCGGAAAAGCAAAGTGTTTCAGGAGTTTTACATGAGGACCAAAATCTCCATTCAGGAAAGTCAACATCAGTTATGCTTGAATATCCACCAGTTTGATTCTGCATGCAAGGCACATACATAGAAAGAACTCTACACCTTTATGTCTGAGCCCACAAAAAGTGATGCAGTGATGCTTGACAGAGCCTGAGCCACTGGCAAGACATCTGTGCTTATTAAAGGCAAGAAAATAATAAATTCATATTAATTTTTGTTTGATCAGAATTTGAATTTCATATTAGTTATGTTTGTTCAGATTTAGAAGCATCTGTCATCCGAAACCACCAATCAATATTTTATTCATCACAAACCATTTAAATCCGTTGAGAAACAACCTGAATTACAGCACAGAATTTAAAACTGTTACAATTAAAAACTCAGCTCAGCATTTTTAGTCCAAATTAATGCTCTTCTGAGGGCTTTTCATGTTGTTTCTTCTTTGTTTTTCATATCCAAAGGTAAACTGCTTTTGTTGGCTGAATTTCCTTACGGCAGTCAGTTTATTTTTATGTACATATAGTGAAAAATACATAGAAGGTGTTAACAGGAGAAAGAAGGAAGAAATACCAAAAAAAGCAAGGGACTATCTGTAGTCTAAGACTGGTTTACCACCATATAACTGAACACGACGCTGCAGTGGATGGGATTTCCTGCAGAGTAACTTAGCATTTCAATAAATGGAAGAACATTTCAATTCAGCCTGAACTGCTGCGTAAGCCTTGTGCCACTAAGGAATTACTGAAATCATAATCATCAGGCTCCTGCCACTGAATCTTTCTTCTCTTTCCCATCTTGTCACAGAAATTTCTATCTTTGAATAGTGAGACTGGATGAAAAGTAAAGAAAGCTATGCTGTTGCCTTTGAACTACTGACAATTTGTAGCTATGCTGATTGCCACAGATTTGAATGATAATTTGAATTACCACATAGAAAACCTTAAATAATCATTATTTTTGTTTTGCAATTGTATTCTTTACTTAGTTAATTTTCATTGTTGGCATGCATTGTTATTTTCTCTTCACTGACAAAAATAAATTAAGACCTTATTTGAGTAATACACAATTGTTTGGACTCTTCAGGGTCTTAGAGTCAGATTCCTGTGAATAGCATCTGTCTTGCTTGTTAAATGTGTTTCTTTGTAACTTCTGTCAAAATGAACTAGGATTATAAATTCTGATTCATCCCAAATGCATAACACAGCATTTGAAGCTATTTTATGATAAGTAAAAATCTTCAATCTGCTGTATACCTCAAGAAAAATGTCAGCTCATATTTTCTCTACAAAACTTCCTAATTGATAAGGAAGGCTTTTCTAATCTAAAATTAGCAAACTAATCTGATTGTGTCTTATTCCTGTTGTCACCAAGTGCTTAATTAGTAGATCTGATCATCCTATCAACAGTTTGAGAGAAAACCAACTTTTTCTGCTCTTTCAGCACAGGTCAATTTCTCAGCTTGGCGTTAAATAATTATTGAACTGAACTATCTGAAAAGTCCAAAATAAGGCAGCAGTTTTTTGTATCTGCTGAAAAAACCTAAACGTGTATTCTAGCCTCAGTTTCAAACACTGGTTTCAAAACAGTGAATGGTTTCAAACACTTACTCAGTGACTGCAGTGGTTTGACTACTGAAAATACTGACAATATAATAAACCTTTATGGAATAAAAATACTAAAAAGTAACTAAAAGCATTCTTTACTAATATCATAACTTATTATATACTCATGTTTTAAATGTGGGGGGTTTTTAAGATGTATTTTCAAAAGAAAATATTTTTAAATGAAATTTTTGAAATAATTTTACATTACTTGGGTTTTATTCTACGTTACCATTACAAGTAAGCTTGGTAAATAACTTATTTGAGTTGATTTTTCATTATCACACAAGCCAAGAAAGAGGAAGAAACACATTTTCACGCAGTATAAGGTAATAAACATGACCATATTCCTGGGGCCTCAGCACGTACCTTGTTGGACCTTCTGGGAGTCTGATACAGCAAGCCGTGAATGGGCTGAAATAATAACAAGATGGGAAACAAAGAGATACATGTATAAGAGACCAAGGTACTGTTCAGAACTAGGTTCAGCAAAGACATGCCATCCAAGATAATGCTTATAGACAAAAAAAAGCAATATTGAAGAAGGAGTTGTCCTAGAAAAGAAGAAAAGGAGCAAATATCAAAGTGGTCAACAGCAGTCAAACATCAAGGCATACTTGCCATATGGGCCTTTATCACAGAATTGTCTGAAGGGACCCACAAAAATCATTGAGTTCAACTCTTAAGTGAACAACCCACACAGGGATTGATCCCACAACCTTGGCATTCTTAGCACCGTGCTCTGACCACCTCAGCTAAAATCAGTTCAGTATGTGTAGCACGCGAGGCGCTTTCTGGCTGCTGCACAAAGTGCCAAATGTCGAAGAGCTTTTTCTTAGTATGCATTTGATTCATAGTGGAGACCTTCATGTTGCTGAGGACAATTCATGGTTTCAGTTATCATTATTAGGGATTGGGGCATATTTGGTACATACCCACAGTGAATCTTATGGTTTAGTTTCCTCTGAAAACAATTCAGGTCATCCAAACTGCAACTACTCGATGATGCAAAGAAACGCAAAGTGTTGACAGCTGGGAGATCTGCTTTGAAAATACTCTCCCGCTTCAAACGGGGCCGACAGTGAATCCACCATTAACACATTGCTGAGCCTGGATCTTCCTTCCACCCAGAATGTCAGGCTGGTCCCGCCACACGGTAAGATGTCATGGTACAGGAGGAAGGGAAGGAACACTGCTTCATATACAACACCACACAGAGGCTTAACTCCTAATTTCAACCACTATGAGATGGGAGCCCTTCACATCAAGGCTGCATGTACCTGTTTTGGAACAGGTAACATTCATTCTGACATATCCTGAATTGATCTTTTGGAAGTCATTCATAATATTTGTGTGTGTAATTAAACACATTTGCATAGTTCCACAGTAGCAAGGGGATACTAATCTAAAAAAAGTCCCCTTTTCTTACATATGGATAGATGAGGGAATACACAGAAGCAATAAGACAATATTGATCTGCACAACAAGCAGCATGCTGCAGGGTGGAAACCAAAGACAAAAAATATGGGCTGCACTTATAATAACGTTCTAATTACAAATATATTTTAAAGGATAAATGAGCATAATGTTATAAAGATGGTACAGATTTCTACATATAAGATTTACATATTAGGGGTCACAATATCCTTAGAAGATTTAATCTCTAGTTAAAGGCAATGATCATAAACAACCTACTGGACTGTAATTGCTGATTTTCCTCTTACCCAGCTATCTATGAAGTCTTTTATTAACCCTCTGTATGATCCTGACTATAATTTATGATCACAACATGGATTTCTGTGGGTTTTTGCATCCTATCCACTTGACAATTTCCCTAGGCTAAAAAAGCCATTTTAGACAGCGCTTGTAAGTAGGTGTTATCAATACACTATGTTATGCTGTTGGAAGAAAACCAAAGTTTATTGCAGTTCTCCTCTATATTAAGCACTTTGCCACTTGGGAAGACAACATTGCTTACAAAAAACATGTTTCAAAGCAGTTTAAAATTAGCTCCTTCTCTCTGCTATTATAGTTTACTGGCACTCTTTCCTTTCTCTTTTCCTTTCTCTATGTTCCCTTTGGGACAGATGGAGTGAGTAACAGTGAATAAAATGATACCATTAAATTAAATGCAGCAAGCTTCAGCAAGCATGGTTCCTGATCCTGCAAGATGCCAAGTACTCTCAAGTCAAGATAAGGTGCTTAGAGCTCTACTCTGAATGGAACAAGCATAAAAGACTAAGTACAAAACTCATTAATATGGAACAGGGAAAGAACCAAACTAGGGCATCTCTTCCCTTACCTACAGGATTACTCCTGAATCACTTAAATGGTCAATTACCCAGGTCATCACTGCAATATCAATTTCCATTTTTGACTTCCACAGTCTTATGAAAATCAATGACTATACCATTGGTGCATATTGGCTTTCATGCACTTTGATGCTCCCTTTTCCCAAACTGCTGAAGCCAAAAATTGATATTACAGTATGTTCTTTATAGGATGCTTAATAATAAAATATGTTTTTAATGAGCACAGTCATACCCCATTGTTTTATTTACTTTTTCATAAAGCCAAGTAATGATAAGGGAGTGACTGAGGATAACTCCATGGGCCACATTCAAAGCAATGCCTGTTTCTTGTGGCATCAATAAAGAACGGCTTTTTACTTTTACACCACCATTCATACGTGGATTTCAAAGCCCTTGATGGACACCAATAATACCTGTCAGTTAATCAAACAATTAAAGGGAGACAGAGGAATCACAAACACATGGAGTGGAACACAGCAGCTGGTTAGCAGCACACAGCTACACTTTTCAATGTCAAAGCTTAGAACAGGACTCATGTCTGTCTAATTTGGAATCAATTTAAGAGTCCCCAAACCCATAAAAATTCTTGATTCTTGTGCGAAGTTCCACTGACATTAATTAGACCACTTGCAAAAACCAGAAGTAAGGTGTTATCCTTGTAGAGTGTGAGTATGTCAAGGACACTAAGGCTAATATTTGTTCTCACATCAAATTTCTATCAGTGCAAATTTCTAGCAGCTAGAAGGACAGGCATGCAAAAGTACCAGAATCATGAGCCTAAGGAAAAAATTTTACTCAGCCTTCTCTAGGCTACAAGTTAGTCCATTAGCCCTACATAATTTAAAGAAAACTACAAAATCCTTAAAAATACAGAAACTTTAAAGACTTATTTTAAAATCATCAGACCAGAGAAAATGTATACAGGAATCAGAATTCTTCATACTGCAGTTAAATAGGCTCATGAGTCCAGCACACAGATTGAGATCAGTATAGCTCAACTGATTTTTCTGGCTCTTTTATCACTTTATCTCCCTCTCTTTATCACATAAAAATATACTAGTAATAGAAGTCCAACTGAATTTTACAGAATTATGTGCATAGATACTTCTTTTTTAGCAAACAAAACAATAAAGTACATTATCACAAATGTGTTTCAACAAAAAATTAAAGATGATAGATTATGCTTTAGAATGGTCTCTCTTTACTTAGCTATTTGCCAGGTGTCACCAAGCACAACAGTTATCATCATCTACAACAACACAAACCAACCAAAATAAGCCTTAATCCAATAGGACTGTTACCTTTGATACAGACATCAGGTTACTGCTGGCCACCTATTACTCTATTTAGTGTGCAGGATTACACCGTAGATCAGTTTCGCAGTTTTCACAGGTCAAGAATTTTCTGTCAGAAAATTTGCTATTGGAAGAGACCTTTTCTCAACTACGCATTTAGTCAAGATATTCAAATCATAGCCTAATAATTTCAGAAGGATTTAAGTTCCTCTTCTGAAGCTCCACTATGATACTGACCATCATACAAACAGTGTTACTACAGACAGCAATGTAGCTGCATATAAAGGCAGAAGCTGCATTGGGCCATGTCTCTTCAAAGACTTCAGGCATTGTTGCTGGCTTTCCTCCCTCACACACACTTTAACCAAGTGTCCAAACAACAGAGCTGAGAACAGCAATGTTTGCACCAGACATGTGCTACCTGGGTGAGCTCTAAATTTTGGGCTGAAACTTACAAAATCATGTAATTAACTTTCACACAACAGTCCATTAAAAGTTCACCATAAAAACTGAATCTCTGTTGCACTTGACAGGGCCCACTTATGCAGATAGGTACAGTGAGACACCAAAATCCAATGACTTGCTGGAGGCCACAAAGATAATGAAGCTTTAAAAACCCACATCTCCTGGCATCAAGTCCCGTGATTTTCTGCAAGACCAGCATTACCTTTCTAGTCGCATATAATTACAAATCACTTACAGAACACATCTGGGAACTTCACAAAGAATAAGGAGACAAGAGGGGGCAGCAACAAAATAAAATTTAAAGCTTTCTGAGTTTCAACATACATGTTGTATGTTCATAGGAGTTCTATCAGAGCAAAATCGAGCAAAGGATAAGTCAATATAAACCTGAAAATAGTATTTATTTTAGAATTATCATTTCCAGAGTAATTTAAAGCATAGCTTTATACTCTCAGTAGGTAAGAATCCTTCTTCTTGTTGTTGTTGGTTTTATTTTAATGAGAAGGATGAATTCTGAAAAATAATTGCTGGGAATTACTATTTTTAAAAGCTTCAGCCTATCCTGAGCTGTCTCAGGCATAGGCTTTCAGTTTGGGAAAGGTAAGGAAATCAGCAAACAGAGTTCACACTTCCCTTGTCCAATGGTCAGAAACTGCCTTGGTAGATGTGTGTAGGACCAAAGAGAGGCTCTTCAGGCATTTAACATTGCTGAAGCACCACATCGTGGTGCTTCACCATGGTGCTTTATCCCAGTGGTACCCACAGTTGCACAGACCAGGAGAAAGTAGTTACAGTGCTCTTCCACGAGTGAGTTAATCTGCCCCTGCCCATGGAGTGGGCATTATGGTTGCTCTGCTACAGCCTCATGGGTGGCAACACAACTAGAACTATTCACTGGTTTCTGAACTCTTTGTTTCAACTGTTGTTCCACCTGCCTTTGTAAGAAGCTGCAGGGACACGGCATGATCAGCCACTTCCTTGTTCTGGAAAAGGAAACAAAGGAAGCTGCAGTACTTTGCCAGAAACAATTCTAGTGGCAGTGAAGTTGGCTACAAAAGAATCTCAACAGACTATGGCAGCAGTCCACATCAGTTATTTTCCTTAATTATGGCTCATAAATCCTGTGAGCACTTTACATCAACATTAATTGGAAGTCAAGGGTTCACAGTACCCTCCAGGAATTAACACTACAGAAGCCACAGAAAGTCTTCCACTAAGTAACAAGGATTTCAGTCTCAAATAAAGCCCTGTGGTTTTATTTTTATTTTGGGAGGAGGGAAGGGAAGGGAGCCAAGATACAAGCAGAGTCTTATGAGCAAATACAGATTCTTCTCCCCTGTCTTGCCCCATTAACTGTAACAAGGCTCTTCAGCCTCTCTCCTTCACATTACTCTAATTCAATCCCAGTTTCCAGTCACCATTGCTAACACTTCCACTTATAATACAAGCTAAAATTTAAGTCTCTCTCTGGGAGCAGTACAATACTGAGGACTTTCATTTTCTCTTTTGTGTTAAACAACCAGTGTCGTCTGACAGAAATTCCAGCTATAACATTTTGCATTTTTACAGTATTGTTCACTTTCGGATGCTGTTTTACTCAGAAGCTTACCCAATATGAGGCCCTAGTGTGCTGTATGCTAAACAGCTAGTTAAAATTCACTTCCTGAGCCAAAAGGTTTGCAGTCTAAATGGGGAAAGATTGGGAGATGAAAACAAACCAGGGACTTATACATTATCAAGGCAGCAGTATGATCAAGTCCAGAAGCCAGCTCAGAGTTGCACGCTGGACCATACTGTTTTTCAGGCACTACCTGAGTTCTGTGACACTTCTAAGGCTTGATACACCCAGGGAAATCAGGAGGAGAGTCAACTCAAGGACTAACCTAAGATCTAAAACATCTTCTGTGAAAGTGCACAGAATAATTTCCAAACCTCACACTTCTTTTCCATCTCCATTTTGCATCTCTCCTAAATTTCAGAAGGATGTCATGTCTAGAGGTAAAGACTTACTATAGAATGGGATAATTATGGAATAGTCAGTTTGAAAAGACCTCTTAAGATCAACCTCTTCCTGCAAATATAGTGAATTCCAAAGTGAAACTGGGTTGCCCAAGGACTTAACAAATTACTATATCTCCAAGGATGGAGACTCCACAACCTCTCCAGGCAATCTATTCCAGTACTTAAACACCCTCCCCTCCCTGTGAAATAAAACTACTTCATATCTAAGAAATTTTACTAATGCCTTTGAATTCCTATGCAGAAATTTGTATCCATTACATCTGTCCCTTTTTCTATGCATTTCTAATTCCATTCTCTCTCTGTCTCTCCTAGAGGCAGTGGAAGACTGCAGTTAGATCCTCCCTTAGCTTTGATTGTACAGTTTAAACAAGCACCGTGCTCTCAACTTTTCCTTGCACTGCCTTAATTGTCCTATGCTGCAGTTCTCTAACCATCTTACTCACTCCCTGCTGGACTGCTCCAGTTTATTCCTCTTTCTCTCGCACAGCAGGTCTAAATTGAACAAGCTCTCTACATGGGGTCTTATAAGTAACAAACAGAGCTAAATAACCACTTGACCTGCTGGCTACAGACTTGACAAGGCTGCCCAGTATGCAACTGGCTTTCATTGCTCTGAGCATGTTCCTACTGACTCATGATCACCTCACTGCCCACTAGGATGCCCAGGTCTCTCTGCAGCATCACTTTCTAGACAGCTGGCCCCCAGCCTGTACTAACCTATCTTGGCAGAACACTGTCTTTGTATTGCGAACATTATGAGGACTCTACCAGCCCATTCCTCCCATTTGTTGAGGTCCCTCTGTATGGAAGCTCTGCTCCAGTCTAGCGTATCAACTGCTCTCCTTCCACACACACAATTTCGCATTATTCGTGGACTTACTGAGGGTGCGTGTTGCCCCTTTATGCTGATCTATTGGAACAGGCTGCCCTGGGAAGTGGTTAAGTCACCATCCCTAGAGGTATTTAAAGACCTGCAGAAGTGTTGCTTAGGAACATGGTTTAGTGGTGGACTTGGCAGTGCTGGGTTAACCGCAGGACACAATGATCTTATAAAGTCTTTCCCAAACTAAATGATTCTATAAACCTATAACCTATGAAGATGTTGAACAGTATCAGCCCCAATACTGATTGCTGAGAAAGATCACTTGTAGTTACCTGCCAGTTTTATTCCAAACCATACAGGAGTCTCTTTGAGCAAACAGTCCAATTTTTCAAAACTACCCAGTTCATGTCTCACCAGTTTAGCTACAAAGATGGTGTGGGAGATCATGTCAGAAGCCTTGTCAAGGTAAACAACATTCACAGCTATTCCTTTACAACAGAGCATTCATTTCATTCTAGAAAGTAATGAAATGGTTAGGAATCATTTATCCTGGTAAACCAGTGCTGTTCTCAATTATCTTCTTGCTCTTCAAATAGCTGGCAAGTAGCTTCCAACATGACTTCTTCCATAATCTCTTCAAGGACTGAGAGATGCTACTAAGCCTGCAGTTCACATAGTTCCCCTTCTTGCATTTTTGTAGAACCTCATTAATTCAATAAACCTGTGGAACAATTGATGGAATGCAAAATAAAAGCAATTAGAACAAAAAACAGCCCAGTGGAACATGAAACTACAAAATCCTTACAATGTTTCCTGTGTCTGATTTGGCAGCAGAGGGAGGACGCATTCTGAATATCCTGAGCTGACACCTGCAGTGTAGATTTTTCCATTCAGAATGCTATTTGAAGCCAAAGTACACAATTATTGAAACAGAGCTATTAACTGCCAGATCTCTTCCATGGTGTCATATAGGAAGACACTACAATCAAGCATTTATCTGGTTAGAACAGAAACAAGGTAAGGTATTTCTGCTTATTCAACTTCTCTTGTAGACTTAAAGATGCTTCTCTAAAATCTCTCTCATATTCATAAAAAAAGTCAGGAAATACATTTAAAATTGCAGAAAGGAAACTGGATTATCATCTCAGACAACGATCTCTTTTTCTTTCAGAAGTCCAGCTCCTACTAAACAACAGAATACCTCCTACTGCTTTCAGTGTGTGTTAGACTAAGCCACTGATTGCACTGAGTACATGACTAATAGGAAGGAAGAGTAGAGACCAGCACATATTCAATCTGAAGTTGTTCTGACAGAGCCAGAAAAAACAACTTTCCTCTAGAAAACAACCTGGAATTCAAAGTTAACAACTATTTGACAATCAAAACCATCTGTATTACTTGGAGAACACTTAAGCCCAGTTTAGAGACAGAAATAACTGGAAAACGCTATAGTTTTCACCTCAATAAATTAAATATGTTTATTTTAGCATAAACATGACTTCAGTGAAATATCTTCTGGAAAATTTGAAGTACATACAAAACCCTCATTCAGACCCAAACTACACTTAAGAGCTGTGAGTGTGTCTGCCTCTCTACGTAACACTTCTGTCTCAGAATTCACACAGCATTTGACACCTTTGGTTTCTTTGATACAGATCTTTACTAGGCATTTCAGACACCTTTAGTTTATGAACCACTTTTTCTCTTAGACCCCTTGCAGGGGTATCAATTTTAAAGAATCAAAAAATCAGAAATGGATGGCCAGGGAGTGACTGTTCCTTTCACACGCTAATTCTCATTAGTCTAATCCAGGTAATTTAAAAAAAAAATCAGTAACATGTACAAAATGAGTCACAATTTAGTACAGAGCATGACATTTAAAATAACATGGGTCACCCAGGAGCCAAATATTATTGACTTTCCATGACATTTATTCTTTCCAATGCCCAAGTTGATTTAGGCAGTGGGGCTTAGTAATCTTTGTAATGTAGTACCCTTTCTTCCCCACAAATCTCTTTGTAACTTGGATGGGATTAATGAAAGCTGTTTTGAAGTATTATGCATGAATATTACCGCATTCTTGTGCTACATCTAATCAGGTTAACATCTGTGTAGTTTACATCTGCTTCTTTGAGTTTATGAGAGTTTATACGTATATTTTTATGGTACAAAAATAACAAATGAAAACTAGATTTTTAGCATCTGTCTGGAGTAGTTACTGCCCTAACACTGCCTTAGGCAGTGTCACTGCCCTAGAGCTGCATGTTGCCATTGCTTGGCCAGAAATTACTCCCTTTGCATTAGAGCCAAGAAGAGAGAATATATGAGTCTGCATTTCCTCAGGTCAAAGCTTACCTTAAACCATGCCTGTCTTTGCTGGGGCTAGAGTGGCTGATTTTGCACCATGCTGCACACTTAGCAATCTGATGCTCTGCATGAGCCATGCCAGCCTCTAGCTGAGAGTGTCTGTCCCTGTACCCACCTTCTGGATAGCAGGTCTACCCACACCTCATCAGCATCTGCACAGACAGCACAAATTCAAACAGGAGTTCAACTGCAGCCTTTTAGCTCAAACAAAAATTGCAGGTTTTGGTAGAAAACTTCAGGCTAAAATTTTAAAAAAGCAGTTAGAGCAGTTCTTATGCAGAAGCTAACATTTCAAAAAATTGAATGATAATTACTTGTAAATACTGCCTTAAAAACAAACAAAATTATGTCTGTTATAGAAAAGCAGGCTGTGTACATACCATATACCATTACAATTTTGACATGTTAGTTATCATATAGTTAGCACAAGTCTCTTTCCCTACTGTGGAAAGATCCCAAAGCCCTATAGATCATAGCTCTGCATAATGTTCAGATATTTAAAATAAGGCAGAAGTGTTCAGTGTTATTAATTCACAGCAAAAGTGTTTTTCATTCCCATTACACTGGTGTAGGCAACCTGCATGACAAGCCATACTGTAAAGTTGCAGAACAAAATGAGGACATCTGTAATGCTGGAAGTTGTTCTTCTGTTTCAAAATAAGACCTGAAGTATCACTGAACAAGCGAAGTGGAAGTTCAGGTAATGGTTCACATTCATGGTTGCAGGAAGAATGTCTCAGTTCTCAATCATTTACAGAGGTTTTTTCCTATCCCTTGCCACAGGCTGCTGCCCCCAAACCTTTGCTAGTAGAAGAAACGAGCAAATGTTTTTTCTTCAATGCAAAGGTGGCTGTCTCAGCTGACTTTTCCAGGAGATGGTTTGAGCGCACCTGCACAATGCAGAGCATTGGACACAGTGCTGCCATCACCAGGGGCTGTAGGGATGACTTTAATTCATAGAATCATAGAATATGCTGAGTTGGAAGGGACCCACAGGGATCATCAAGTCCAACTCCTGGCCTTAGACAGGGCATCCCCAAGAATCACACCACATGCCTGAGAGCATTGTCCAAATGCTTCTTGAACTCTGTCAGCTTGATGCTGTGACCACTGCCCTGGGGAGCTTGTTCCAGTGCCCAACCACCCTCTGGGTGAAAAACATTTTCCTGATATCCAATCCTAAACCTCCCCTGCCCCAGCTTCATGCCTTTTCCTTGAGTCCTGTCACTGTCACCACAGAGCAGAGATCAGTACCTGTTCCTCTGCTTCCCCTCACAAGGAAGTTGTAACTACAATGAGGTCTCCCCTCAGTCTCCTCCAGGCTGAGCAGACCAAGTGACCTCAGCCGCTCCTCACACGGCTTCCCCTCAGGGCCCTTCGCCATCCTCGTGGCTCTCTTTTGCACACTCCCTAACAGCTCAATGCCTTGACCAAATTACCAAGCCCAGTCAGCCATAGCACTGCATTCTTGTCTATGCTATATCTGACCTGAGAATAAACACAGCATTTTGCCTACAAGGTTCCCAACTTTTATAAATACAAATTTCATTAAGGAAAGATTCCTAAATTAAATATGACAACAAAAATTTCTGTGGAGAAGGAAAGCCCGCAAAACATTTAAAACAGCAACAAAGCTTTTAAAGCAATTTCACTCAAGAACTCAAGTTAAGTGAAACAAAAATAAGCAGACTAAGCCATACACTTCTTTGTAATGGCTGAATTGCTTTCAAGTTGAACTCTTCATGACAGCATTTGACATAAGTAGGAAGTTCTGCATTTTAATTCAACATTCAGGACTTGAATAAATATCAAAAGGTATCTATCTATTTATTTTATATAATTGCTAAAATTTATATGAAAGAGGTAGAATATTAATTTAGGTTCCAGCTTGCTTACTGTAAAAGTGCTGAGAGACTCTGCTGCCATTTAACAATCAAGAAGTAATTCCACACAGATACTGACAGTGAGCATAATGATGTTGCTGGATTTGTTGTTGTTTTGTTACGTAATATGGAAAGAGACGTCCATTTTTATCAAACAAGTTGGAAACTTTGCCCACTGAAATTTTTCCATTTCATTTCCAAAATGGAACAAGCACTGTCTAATTTAATATAAAAATAAGTATTGTCACTAGACTTCATAAATGTTATGCTGCTTCATAATTTCTTTATTTAAGAAATAGGACAGAGAGAAGAATTTGACAGAGTGACCTCGACCTTTGCCTATAACTAATGATTTCAGAGCTTAGATTTTAGGTGTCTTTCATGGACTACAAAGAACACAACACTACTGGGTCCCAAATAACATTCTTCTGTTGTAAGATATCACTGGAACCATTAACAAAACCAATTAACACAAAGCCAGATCAGAACCTTGTGAAAAACTGAGTGTGGGTCTGCTAGAAGTCAAATTAATCACTCAGGACATCATTTTTGTGGACAAAATAAGAATGTAGAATATTTTTGCTTCTTATCCAATACATTTCACAGAAATAAAAGAAACTTAGTGGTTTTGTGAAACGTTTTAAGACAACCGCATCACATAGGCAAAATGAACTTTAGTTCTAGGCACACACTAAGTCAGAACACCAAGAGAACACCAAGAGAAAAACCTGGATTTTTGGGAGCCACCTCAAAAGCACAGGACACTAATAGTAAACATTACATTTCAATAGGTTACAATATGGCAAGATCTAAGTGGCTTTTCCTGAGACCAGCAGAAGGGAAGCCTTCTTGCCCTTGAAATCACTACTGCAGTGCATCAAGGAGAGAAGCATGCAGGACAGTGAACAGAGTATGGAGGAGAGAGATGCACCAAAACCAGCTTTCCAAAGTCCTGTTCTTGTGAATGGGTTATAAGATTTCAGTCTACAAAGAATCTGAAAATAACTGCTTTATAACATCTCAGCTGAAAGAGACATTGAACTACCTGAACTGTTTATCAGTAATAAAAAAAAATCCCCAGCATGATTCAAATCAATTAATTAACACTCTGAAAGTCAAATCTAATGCTGAAATCAATAAGGTATTCTGTACAACATTTGTCACACCTTTGGAGTCCTTATAATAGAGTCCAAGGTGAAATGGAGTTGAAGGTGCTTTTACTTTCACAAAACAATGTAGTGAGTAAGTTCTATTTCCTTCTAATATAATGAACTTCAGCCCTTTAAAAAGAGGGGATCAGAAAGTTTTCCTTGAAAGTATGAAGCTCTACTGGTCTCTTGTCATTCTGCTAGCAGCACTGTTCTAGCAAAGGGTGAATAGAGCTGTTAAATCAGTGTATATATACATGTGACCTTCAGTATGGAGTGTTTTTTTCAGCAACCATGAAGTGTCTACAATAGTGACAAGTTATTTTCTGAGTAATCTCGTGTGTACATATATATCACAGGATGATATAAGATTTCATGTAGTAATCTTACTCTGCTCAGTGGAGTTAGGGTGACACATGCTGTTTTGTGATACAGAACGGAGTAAAATTGAGTTTTCTAATATAAATCCTGACAAAAATAGTAAGTGAAATACCAGTAGTGCCAAAGACGATGGGGCAAACAGAGCCACTATTATGGGCTTTGTAATATCTCAGACACAGTCCTTGATTTTTAGAATTAATTTCACTGGGAAATGGAATGTCTGACAAGACACAGAGGTGATTTTTAAGAGGGCCATTGACAGAAGTGACCTCAATTTAACATATCAGCTGAAAGATAGTACCTCTTATCATGTAGCTTCTTCTAAAATCACTCTTCAGTGACAGCATCAAATACAAGTCAAAGTCCCAAGGCAATACAACAACCACCTTGTAACTTTCTGCTCCAAAAGCAAATGAATACTGAAGAATTAACACTGTCACCAGGAACTTCATGGATGAATAGAAACTCATCAGGAACCACAGGTTATGCAAAAAAAGCCATTGGACAAAACTACCGCCTATCCAAAAATACTTCCATTTCCTTATCTTCCAAGAAAGAAAGCAGCACTGGACTGATTTCACAATGGATGAAGGACATGAGTTTTAAGAGATATGCTATGCCTAGAAAAGTGAATTTTCAAGAACATCCTAGCAGACAGCTCCCATTGAGCTCAGTGAAATTTGGGTAGCTAGGAGTGTTCAAAAATGTGCCTAAAATTACTTGATTAGAGCAGCAAGTTATATGCAACATCATAAATGAAACTGCAGGGGGCCAGCCCTGTGCCCATCCCTGCCTTGAAGCTGATCACATCTCGTCATACTCACAGAATCACAGCCAGGTTGGAAGAGACCTCTAAGATCATCAAGTCTAACCCATGCCCTAACACCTCAACTAAGCCATGGCACCGAGTGCCACATCCAATCTTTTTTAAAACACATCCAGGGATGGTGATTCCACCACCTCCCCGGGCAGACAATTCCAGTACTTCACCACTCTTTCTGTGAAAAACTTCTTCCTAATATACAACTTATATTTCCCTTGGCACTGCTCAAGACTGTGTCGTCTCGTTCTGTCAGTTGCTGCCTGGAGAAAGAGACCAAGCCCCACCTGACAAGAACCACCTTTCAGGAGGTTGTAGAGAGTGATAAGGTCACCTCTGAGTCTCCTTTTCTCCAGGCTAAACAACCCCAGCTCCCTCAATTGTTCCAAGCCCTTCACCATTCTTGTTAAGTGCCTCACCAGCACTCTCTTCTCTTTTTTTAGACAGGATTCAGTTCAGCCAGTTGGTCACACTCTGATGGAAAGAACTGACAGGAAAAGGTCCAGAAATGCAAGGAAGGAATTTAAAACTTGAACCTTGGTTCCATGTCATCTCTAGTAATAACATTCAGCAGCTTATGTCTGATCTTCTATTGTCTTTGCTTCACAGTCCAAATATCCTACATTTCTGTGCCCTCAGGCTGCTGTACTATAACTAAAGAACCTCCTTCCCAAGACATGTTGCTTTTCACATTTTTAACTCCATATATAATTTCTGTCACCTCAGGAGCAGGAAAATCTCCAAAGCAGTGTTAATATCTCAGTTACCAGCTACTCATGTTTTAAATTAATATTTACAATGTTAATAAAAAATTCATTGTTTACCATGGCAACCTGTATCATACATATGCTACTCATGAGAGTGAGAGAACCCATTACAAAAAAGTAAAAACAAGCACAGAAACGAACCATATACATTTCTGGAAACATGATACTTCCAAGGAAGGTGAAAAAAATTAATCAGCTCTATTAAAAATGCAGATTATCATATCAATGCAAGGGAGAATGGAACATGAAAGATTGGGAGCGAATTATGAGTCTTCAGTTTGTGAAGAACTTCCCCAACTTAGGTCTGTACAGTCTAACAGAGAGAAAATTAATAATATCAAAATAGAATTTGGATGTAAAAATCTCAGTTTGATCCTACTTCTGTCTAAACTTTATATTCCACTAATCCTTTCTGACATGTTTATTTTATTAAAATAGAAGCTTTGTAAAAATTCCCATGGGCCTATGTTTTTGTCCCACCTGTTGGTTTGGTTCTGTTGTTTTGCTTTTTTTAATAACCACAAAATATTCTGATACAACACTAGAACCTTATTTTAAAAACCAAAGCTTTCCCTGCCTTGATTCCGGGAAACTCTCTACAAAATATCAAGCCTGGACATCTCATAAGTACTAAATCAAATTTGTTTCTGAAGGCTTCTGCCTAATCAGGTCTACAGTAAAGCTTTTCAGATGAAGTATGTGTTAGGGAGCAGCATCCTTCCCCTGAAACAATAGAAGCTCATCTCCTGCATCTGAAAGACGCAGATTCAAGTCCCTGCGCTCTCCTGTCTGTGCTGGCTATAATCATACAAGCAGTTGTAGAGGTAAACACAATTTACCTGTACCTGTGTATTCAACTGAAGGGAAGAAACTCTGCTCAAGTGTAGCCCCTCCTAGAACAGCAATACAGTCAGAGCAGGTCACTCTCACGCCTAGCAGAAATAACTCTGCTGATTTCAGAAAAATTACAGCAAGGATAAATTTAGCTCTGCACAATAAAAATGAGAACTTTACTGCAGCTGAACAATTGCCTGTACCCTATCTTTTCTGAGTAGACATAAAACATCAGGGGACAAATACTCAGTATGGTTTATTATTTCTGTTGTTGTTCTTGATGCCAGTTATTGCCAAAAAACCAGAAATATTTTCAGAGCAATAAAAAAAATACTCCATACTTCCTACTCTTCTTTAACTATGGGAAAAAGATACTAAAACATCATTAATTACTATTTTTAATAGAATATTTTTATGTGCAATGACTTTTTTCCAAATATCAATAAATCTGGGGGAAAAGCTTGGTCTCCGTGCAAAATACAGAATACATTAGGTACAATTTGTTTTTATTGATTTTCAGGGGCATTTACAGAACACAAAGTACAGTATTAAAAGAATATATTGCTAAAACATATTCACAGGCATGTTCTTTTCATTTCAGAACTTTAGAAAAATAACAGATCTTTCCAATCTGCTGTATGCTGGCTGCCACTTATCTGTGGCATTTGGGGCAGCATTTATTGTGAAATGCAATGGGGTTTATTTTCAATATGGTCTAAGCACCAAACATTTGATCTCCTTTTCTATTCACTTAGAAGGAACAGGTTATCCAAAGCTACAGAAGGAGGATCTTAAGGAGCATCCCAAGCCTTCTTAGGCCTATGGTTTGGTTTAAAAGTCTGTGTACTGATGTTGTCTTAGGGTTCAAAGCAAGCAGAACATGCTGGTAAATATTTAGGATTTCAACATGAGACATAAGGATGCACTCAGATGACTCCAATCCAGGTTATGGTGACCCTCACATTTCTGGCCAACTCACAAGACAGAGTACAAAATGGAAGAGTCAAAACACCTCCTGAAACAGCTGGGTAAACCACTGACAAGAGTCAGAGTCACAAGAAATGCTGTGAAGCAGACGAGAGTAGAGCCAGGAAAAACAGACTGAAGACCAGAAGACTGAGCCAAACAAAGGCCTCAGGAGGATTCTGAAAGGCAGACTGGAAAGGGCATAAATAATTTTGCCAAAAGCCAAGCAGACACACAAACACAGGGGATGCACAGGCAGACAAACCCAAAAGAAGCAAAGCTGAGTGCTGACTGCAAGACAGAGAGCAACTTGCCGGGTCTTAAGTATCTTTGAGAGGCCCTTTTTCTGACATGCATAGAGGAGCCTGTACAGCAGCTCCTATGATATGGCTGATCTAGTACATGGAGAAATTGTGGCTTACAGGATTTGTGTAGATTTATTTGCTAGAACTGATGTTTGAAAAGTGATTCGGGTGCCTAAAAACAGATATGCAAAGATATCAGTATGGGACTGGTGAAAATACAACAGGACTTACTAAGACTTGTGCACTTCTGGAACAGCTGTTGGAGGCCAGGTGGGGTATGTGAATTGTCTACAACAGGACTGCACAGGTTTAGCACCTGGATCACTTACTTTGTTACTGACATGGTAGAAAAGAGAGAAAACTCAGACAGCCCAAATGACAGATACAGAAGTTCCACAGTGGTCTCACTGGACAAACAAAATGAAGCCTGACGCTCACTTATCCTTTTACCATATCTACGTCAAAACACTGCTTGGTTTTGAAAAGTGTTACTGTTTCCAGCCTAATATCACCTCCATCTCACATTATATGTCATCTCAGCTTCTCTGCTCCAAGTAGTCTTCCATTCTAGAAATAAATGTAACAAATTTCACGTAAGAACATCAGTTCAAGTAAATAGGAGTGCTTACAGGTCAAATGGAGGATTGCTATAAATTACATACCACAAAGTCCCTAAACAAAGCGATATTTCACCACAGGGCAGCACAGGCTTTTCTAGAAGAAAACAGAGACAATTCTACAGGAACAAGTTTCTCTAAACCAGAGGTTTATATTTATCTAGGTTACAGATTTACTTAACTAGAATTTCACCTAAATATACAATGAAAATATGTCATGAAAAGCAAACAAAAACTAATGAATACACAACCACTGTAAAATGAAGCCTATTATAAATTTTATGGAACTACAACTGAAGGACATGTCTGAAGACCAAAATATTTATGTGCATAAATAGAGATCTGACGTACAATTTCAGCTATTCCATTTGAAAATTTTGCTTATAGCTTTCATTAAATGTATTAGAAATTTAAATACTGGTATTTCTCTATGACAACTGGATACATGTCATTAGCATGGACTAAAGAAAATAAAAAGAGAAGATACAAATAGGTCATATTTAGAGTTAGCAGAGTGTTAATCTCACTGCAAGATCAGGCCTACCTATTATTTTATGTACTGGCTCTGGCTGGGATGGAGTTAATTTTCCTCCCAGCAACCTGTAAGATGCTGTGTCTTAGATTCATGGTTAAAACAGTGTTAATAACACACTGATTTTTAGGTAATGCTGAGCAGTGCTTACAGTGTGCCAAGGCAACTTTGGCTTTTCCCTCTATCCCCCAGGAAACTGGCTGGGGTCAAACAGGAGGCTGGGAGGAGACATGGCTGGGACAGCTGACCCAAGTTATCCATGCCATATGTCATGCTCAGCAATAAAACTGGGGAGGGAGTCTTTCCACGGCAGTCATGGCTCAGACACTGCCTGGGCTTCAGTCTGTAGGTGAGCAGTGGTGATCACCTTTTTCATTTTTTTCTTCAATTACTAAACTGTCTTTTTCTTGACCCACAAGTTTTTCTTTCACCCTTCCAATTCTCTCCCCCGTTCCTGCTATGGGAGGATGTAAGAGAGGGGCTGGTGGGTGCTTTGCTGCTGGACAGGGTCAACCCATCCCATTGTGTCACCAGATGAAGACAAATGTATCCTGTCTCTCCCATTCACTGGCTCTGCTGGAGAAGCTGAGCCTGACTTTAAGTCATCACTTGACTTTATCAGCATTTTGCACACACTTAATGATCTGCAGAGTCCTTACAAAGGCACGTAATACCTGAAAAGTAAAAAGCTGTGTAAATTTGCTTTCTGCCTTGGAACTGCCCCCATCTGGGAAATTATTCCTTACCATGAGCTGTAACAACGAAATTGCCATTAATGCATAAATGTTTCCTACGCTATGCTCTTGCTTGACCTTGCTTGTGGCTGTGCTGGCCAACTGCTAACACGATCTACATAGTTTAGCTGGAGTTTATGGAGAACTTGGCTCTGAAACACAGTTATTTGCAATGCAGAGGACCATGAGAACAGATCCTCTGAGTTTGTCATGCTGTCTTCTGGCAGAAAAGTACAGCATTTACTTTACAGCTCTCAGAGTTATCTCTGAATCCTCAACTTCTTGTTTATCCACATTTTTTTCACTTGGGTTTGTACCAAAGTATTAATAATAGCTACTGAAAAACAACCAACAGTCCCAAACAGCTCCTTCTGTCCCAAATAACAGAAAAACTGACAGACCAGTGTGTAGACAGTTACTAATTTATCTGCAGAGCAGTGTACAGCTGCATGAGATAGAAGTTGCCTCGGGTACTCCAGCTTTCCAAAAGCACAACCAGCTCAGAGTTAATTACCATGACAATGTACCGGGACACTTAAGCAGGTTTTCTAGCTCATACAGAATTCTTTGGTACTTCCTGACTACTGTCAGCTTTCAACTTATACAAAGTTAGTCTGGGTGGATCTGTCCTACAGAGCCAACAACACTGTAAAAATAGCACAAATACACCATTCAGTATTTGTGCATAATGCAGAATGAGGAAGACCAATGCTTCAACAGTTCATAACTGCAAAATTGTATTACAAATATTTTTACTATGTATTCCTATTTTACTTGAAGTATTCTATGATTATACGATTCTTACTTTCCTCAGCATCTTCAAACTTGCATGTCCCATTCCAAGGAGGGAGTGGATTTTTATAGCTGTTACATGACAGTAATTTTATTCATTAAGACTTTGCCAGCCAAAGCACTTGGGGAATCATGAAAAAGTAATAAACACATTAAAAAAGACAAAAGAAAAATTTAGTATTTTTTTTAAATGTTAAAACACAAATTAAACAAGCAAGGAAAGGCAGGCTAATAAAATACAGACATCACTAGCCATAAGAAAAGCTATTTCTTTGAAATGGAAGAGCCTGCTTTGTTTGGTAATTACAATGAACTAAAATAGAAGCCATGGTGGGGCAGGGATTCTCCACCTCGATGCTTTCCCACAGCACAGGCATAATTACCACCCAACACCAATATCATGGAGCAGAGCAGGAGGTGGTGGTCACACCATCTCTAGAGATGAACACAATGCTGTTGTAGCAGGTCAGTATCAAAAAGGCAGTGTTCTTGATCACAGTGAGATCTTAAGGGAGAACAGCTTCGGTAAAACCCAGGAATGAGTAAGCAGAGATGGAAGCAGCGCTTTAAAGAGGTTCTTTCACTCTAAACACAGCAGATGTGGCAATGGAGGGTGAAGAGCAGAAGTTAAAAGAGGAGGAAGGAGAAAGAGCAACATAAAGGCAAAAGCCAAGGACCAGCTAAGGGTTGTAAAGGGGATGAGAAACAGTTCATCCGATTAGAGAACAGTGCAGGGACTAGGAGCTGGTAATGGAGACAGAAGGAAAGACTACGTGGTTTCAGCTACAGCAGAAGAATTCCTATTTAACACCTATCATTAAAGTACAGATTCCCTTCTTGGTATTTTGTTTTATAAACATCTAGCACAAGAGCATTTACAATGCTGAACCAGTAATTTTCATCCAGTTTCTGATGATTAATAACACATTAACCTGAGGTGATACATGAATCTGAGGTGACCTTTAAAAGAGCAGTGAAAGTACTTTGGGTGACAACTGTTAGAAAACTTAAAGCAGCCATGGTTTTGCTTTCTGAAAGGTGCAAACACCGTGGATGTAAAACAAGTGCTTTCCTTCAGTTCTGTCTGTGCCTTCCTGGCACAAGATTTACATTCAAATTTTATATCCAAACCTCGGAGATACACCATAGTAACAGAAACCAAATGATTTTGAGGAAAATATGACAAAAACACACACTTGCCTTAAATATCATCAGCCTAGCTTTAAGGCTGATATGAGCTCCTATAACATGGTTGAAGTTGCACCTTCAGAGATGCTTGTGGAAAGCAAACAAAGTGTGAAGCATTCATTTTAGGGACAGGTTCAAGTCCAGCTCCAGAGACTGTGATCTTCACACAAAACACCAAAACTATGTTAGGCAGATTTTATTTACATGGCAAATTTTTGAAAGCTTTTTATTCCCTCCCACTACAGCTATTTTTAGCCAAACTCTTTGTCCCCATTCTGGTCACTCATCTATCCAGATTAGGATTAAATGGAGCACAGCAGTGGTCCCACAGGAGTGTTCACCCACTTATTAATTAGGCATAGAAATACAATTAAAAGCTCTTGCTGCTTTCCAGAGTTGAATAAAAGCAGAAGATAACCTTTTCAAAATTTTACTTTATGCTTCTTTCCTTCTTCGCTTTTCAAAACCATTGCACAACATCAGCAGAATGAGCATTCCTCCTTTGTCAGCCAGCTGGGAGCTCAGAGAACAGCCTGTCTATGGGACTCCACTGGGATTCTGAGCCCTAAAACATTGTGACGAAACAGAGCTCCATGCACTGGCCCAACCAACCCTGCCATTCAACATCCTGTCAGTCATCACAAAAAATATGTCACAAGCAAGGGAGAAAGTCACACCTGAGCAATAAATAGCCACCTTAGGCTTTTATGGTGCTAGTGGCAGCCTATCTGCCAGCATCCGACCTGGCAATCCTTCACTGTACAGCACTCCCTTTGACTAATACAAATCACTTGTACACAAGGGCAGCAGAAACAAGCCCACTGCAGCTAATTCATCAAATCTTAAAGAAAAATTAATAGAGGGAAATGTAGATCTGAATGTCAAAGTATCATTCCAGTAACTGCACTTCCATTGTTAGCCAGTGTACAGAAATAGAGACCAACAACTGCTGTCTTCTCGTCAAACCTGAATGTGACCAGAGTGCTGATCTCCCCTTCTGTCCAATTCTTCTGGTAAACTGAGAGGCAACAATTGATTTTTATGAAAAATTATTAAGAAAACCCATGACACCACGTTCAGAGAATCACAATGGATTTGACAACTCTTCTCTCAAGGCTCAGTAATTTTGTCTCAAGGTGGAAAGCCACATCAGCATGACAGTAAATTGTCTCTGTGAATTTGAACAGCTTCGTTCTTACTGGTAACTAAATAAAGATAGACAATGCCCGATTGACACAGTTTTTCCATTTTTATATCTCTAGGAATGCTACAAGGCATACATGAGTGTCCCCAATAACATGAAGGCTAAGAGAACTGTAATAGCCAGATTTGTAAATCCTTGGGATACCAGATGACTTATGCATTATATTACAATAAATTGCCTCTGAAATTGTGGCATGCTGCTTTGGGGAAGGAACACTTCAGTGTCCTCCCAGGAACAGAACTTCTGTTATTCTAAATTGCTCTAATTAGCACTCTTCAGAGCCCTGTGGCTATAGCTATTAGATTTCCAACACAGCAACAACATTCTCCAGGCAACAAGATGGTTACAAAATACACCCTTCAAACTAGTTAGCAAAAGGCTACAGGAACTCAAAAGTACTCTTTATAATCAGAGCAAGATGTATGCTTCTGTATTTTCAGCCTAAGGAGAAACTAGGCAGAATATAAGTATTACACTCTCTTGGGAGAGTTTTCGTAAAATGTTTACATTAAAAATGATAAATTCTGAATGTACAGATTAACTACTCTAGTACAGCTCTAATTAAAAGCAAATAAGGTTGTCTCCCTACACACACACACATCCCAACCTGCATTTCAGGATTAAAAGTCTCTGAATTCAAGTACTGATTTAATCTTTATTGTCCTCTTACTAAAATGGACCCACGGGGTATCTGATCCTCAGTCTCAATAACCTGTATAGAAGAAAAATTGTTATTATTTTATACACAAGGATTAGTCCCTTAATTTTCCACTAGACATCTTCCCAGAGCGGACTATGGAATACTGTGGCTATGTGGTCTGATCTGTGATCTTTTCTAAAGGGCACAGGTATGAATATTTGTCTTCACTGTTATATAGTTCAGTAACAGTCTTACAGCTACATTAATATTTTTTAATTTGATTTAGGTATTTCCTGGTTACTGGCCTGAAAGGTCACTGCTAGAATATTTACAGAGATATTTTTGGTGGTTCCCCCCCACCAGGCTTGCTCCCACCACAGCTCAATACTTGGTTCTAGCTGGGATATAAAATTTGATTCGAGAAGATATGATAGCCTTTTCCTTTACCTTCAAAACATTAATAATAAAGTTCATATCTGAAACACAAATGTTATGGCATTCTGTTTGCTGCCTGAATATCAATAAACTACATCTTAGCATTACGAGACAGAACTAGGTTTGGGGTTTTCTTCAGAGAAATAGAAATGCCTTAATTTTTCATTTAAGTTTTCAAGCACAAATCTTACATTTGTGGCATTTTTCATCTTGAAGGATTACGGGTTTCTTTACTGCAAGTGCAATATTAATAATAAAAACGAGACTTACTCAGTTGATGTTTTGAATTTTCAAAATATCACAGAAATTCCCTCGTGCTCACTACACGATTTTTCTTGTAAGGTACTGAAAAATTACTGCCCTTAATTTTAGTTGTAGAAATGCAGAAATGAGGTTAAGTAACTGCTCAAGACCACAAAGTTAATCGCCAGAGGAAGTGGGAATGATATTCAGACTACTTGATTCTATCACGAGCTCACAGAAATTAGAAGGTTAGAGCCACTTTCAAACCACAAATTGAAAAGTAGCAGCTGGTTCACCAAATCACAGAATGTTCTGAGTTGGAAGGGTCACACAAGTATCACTGAGTCCAGCTCTTTAAGTGAATGGCCTATACAGGGATGATGGTTGATGGTCTAGAATTCAGAATAAGCATTACTTATCCTCAATTCATATTCAAACCCAGTATTTATGTGAAGAACCAAAGATCGCTTGATATGGAGAAGACTGGATGAGAAAAAACTGTGCTTGTTCCTGAACACTATGACTACCAACCAGGTCCACCAACAGATACTGAATACTCAGTAGCTGAGTTTAAAAACACCCGATTCATGAGCTGGCACTGCAATAAACCCAGAACAGCCCGCAATAGCCTGAGTCAAAACAAGACATGAAAAAGTCTTGGGGTTTTTTGGCCAAAGTGGGACAGTACTTACAGACAACATCAGCCATGATGCAAACAAGCTCCAGTGAACTTGCATGTTCTTCTTCTGAAGCTGCAGATGTTGTATAGTTTTGACCCATCAGCATCTAAGCCAGCTGCAGGTTTTTCATGACAGCTCTTCAACTCGCATGACTCACAACAAAATGCATTTTCACTGGGTGTTATCTTGAAAAGTTACTTGCAGGAGGCCTGTGAAATGTGATTTGGGGTAAATGGCTTCTAATACAAGAAGGATATCGTCCCAGACAGGTTAAGTTTAATATATATCCTCAGTTATTGAGATACACTGGTGGTGGGTTCTTCTCAACCTTTTGTTATCAATTCTGTGATTTTGTGATCAATCATTAATCAAGCACAACTTCCAAAGATGGTGGGCAGCAGAGGAATGGAGACAAGCTGAAATAGGAATCTACATGCTAAGGATGTCGGGAAAAACAAGGGACAAGAAACATGAGACAGACTGCTTGCCTAGGTTCTGCAAGGAATAATCTTTCCAGCAAACACTTTAAAAACATCAGATCTAAAGATCCAATTGCTTTTTCTGCTTCATTTCTTCGTGGCTTTCTGTGGGTATCATCCTTTAGGGCTGTTCTTGGTTTTCTCCTTGTTCTCTCTGATTCTTTCTCAGCATTATCTTAATAAATTTCCTCAATTATTTCTTTCAGCATTTCTGAGGATGAAGCTTGAAATCCATGGCTCATTAGCTTTCTGGAAAGCAGTTACTGACCACACTACAGCCACTGTATATGGACAGGACATGGCACACAACCCTCCTCTTTGCTGTGTTCTGTACAGGCAAACCATGGGACTGCACCACCTCCACATCACAGAACAGCCATCGGTAAAATAAGACTCAATGGGATTTAAAGTTGCCATGGGATAAGGGCACTGACCTCACATACCATTCATCCTGCTTTATCCAGGCCCAGGCAAACCAATCTGCTGAATAAAGGCCACGCTGGTACCTTCATGGACTCTGCCAAAGTTCCACTGTACTGAGCAAGGTCCTGCAGGATTCTCAAGCAACAAGCCAAAAAGGTCTTCTACATCTTTTTTAGTAAATAGTTTAATTATTCACTTGAATGTAACATTTACTAAATTTGCATTATGGCATCTGCATCTTTATCCTTCAGATTTATTTGTAGAGTGCATAAACGCGTGCAGGAATCATGCTAACAGCTGGTGTTCAGGCATCTGTGCACAATCTAGCACTCAACTTCACGGCTGTACAATAAATATGTGACCTCGACTCCCCCCCCCACCCTTAACAGGATATTGACAAAGAAACTGACGAACTGCCCAAGTTCAGCTACCCCAGTACCGCGGAGCAGGGTTCCCCTAGTCTCCAGTCATATAAGACACTTGCACAAACAGCTTGCACAAGCAGGTGGCCAAATCTGGAACTAGTGGATTAACAACATTATCCTATTTTATGAAAGCTCAAGGCTTCATTTAGTGAAATTATTGTCCAGCAAGAGCGTACACAACAGTTACAGCGAGCGTGTGCGGACACAAAGGATGGAAACCTCTGCGTGGAGGTTTGCAAACTGCTGGCGGGTGCTACAGGGCGTTATTGCTAACGGGGTTATCCAACACTTAAAATGAGCTGAAATCTTCAAACTTTTCCAGTCACGACTCGGACAGGAACCATGTGGCTCAGCAGCAGCAATCTGACGGCGAATCCCCCCGCCCCAGACAAAATGGCCGCCCGGCACGCGCCCCGCCCGCGGCACGCGCCCCGCCCGCTGCCCCTCCCGCTGTACGTCACGGGGGGACGAGGCGCGCGCGCCCCTCTGAGCGCTCCGCCGCGCCCCGGAATAGCCGCCTGTTCGGCCCGGGGCGGCGCTGCTGATTGGCTCCCGGCCGCGTCACTCCGGGCCCGATCGCTCGCTGATTGGCGGGGGCTGGGGGGCGGGCCGAGGCGGCCGGCGGGCAGGAAGGCGCAATGGCGGCCGTGGCCCAGTGCGTGCGGGGTGCGCTGCGCCCGCGCCTCCCGCTGCTGAGCGTCGCGCTGAGGTGAGGGGGTCGCGCCGCGCCGCCCGCCCGTCACCGGACATTCGGGCCGGGGCCGCGCTCACCGCCGGACCGGGAGGAGAGCGAGGCTCGGCCCCGCCGCGGGGGGGTCCCAAGCCCTAGGGAGCCCCTTCCGACAGCCGGGATAGGCCGGGGCCGCCCCCCATCCCCCGCCGCTCTTCGCTGCCTTCCCTTGCTCTTCCCTGGGAGAGCGGCCCGGCCCGGTACTGCGGGGAGCCTGGAGGGCTCCAGGCCGGGAGTGTCCATGCGGCGGGCGGGGATCCGAGCCCTTGTGTCAGCGCGGCGCTGATCCCGCAGCCTTGTCCGGGTGGCTCAGCTCGCTCAGCCTTGGAAGCGTCAGGAAGGGATGAAGAGTCATTATTTATGCCGGCAGGCCCGTGCTTGCCGCGGTGTTTGCGATACAGCAGGGACAGGCGGCGCGGAGGGCGCCGCTCCAGCGGCCTGTTCTGCGCGTTTGTTTTCAGAGAGGCTGTTGCCGGCGATTGCATCACGGAATTTGTTTCCTGATAGAGTACTGTGCTGGAAACGAGCTCATACTCCTCTTAAAAGTGCTGTGACTCCATAAACTGAATGTAGTGGACACTTACAAGCTGATACCTTGCAGCACTTATTTTCTGCCACAGTTTAAATGGCCGGACATCTGTTGCTTCTGACGGAGGGTTCTGCACACAGTATTCACAGGCCTAGAATTGTATGAATTCTCGCTATGATGTGAGAATTTTGTGGACATTATGTGTCAGAAGTGTCTGGTATGTCTAGAAAATACTAATATCTTACAAAATAAGCAACAGAATAATAATGTTCATCTTTTTGCCTTAGAACATCTCCACGATTACTTTGTGCAGCAACGCAGCAGAAAAACACTGGCCAGAACTTGGAAGAGGACCAGAGCCAAAATGAGCAGAAGGTGGAACCCAGCTCTGCTGAAAAACTGCTAGCTGAAGAAAAGACCAAACTGGAAGAACAACTAAAAGAAGTTACTGTAAGTGTCTCGAGGTTATTAGGTTGCACAAGTTGTGTGCCCAAGAGCTTCCACTGTGGTTCCCAGTGCACAGTCTGCATACAGTTATGTGACTCCTGTTTAGTTGAATAAAACCCACAATTTGATAATTTCTTTAAACTTAACAGTGCATGTACTACAAGATTTGGGATGCATCTCTGGTCCAATATTAATATATTGGATAGTTTTCTTCCAATTTCTGGATGAAATTGGACCTTCTCCAGCCTGAAAATTTGTTACCAATTTTCACATAGGTTTTGCTCAGTGGAGAAATAATTTTTGGGAGCCATGGAAGGGTGTGAGTGTGTGTCTCTGGTCTGTGCATTTCTGTGTGTTAAAAGTAGACTTTATGGAAACAGCTGCTGACTTTCCAAAGGTCAGAGTTAATGATGCTTAGCTTTTATACAGTAGTGTACGTGTGCTGTAGTTAAGTTTCAAACCGTGTCTGTTGGAGAGCCTTTCAGACATGAGGCTGAAGCATCACATTCCTTCTGTGTGGCGTCGTGTATCTTGAATTCTATCCCGGGCACAACTCCAGCAGAGGGTGAAGGATGCCCTGAGAGGTGGGAGATGGCCATTAAGCAAAGGCATTAATGAGTGCTTCATATAAAATGTCTTTCTGCATTTGAGACTTTGAGAGGTAGACCAGAACCTTCTATAGAACCAGCACCTATGGTCCTACATGGATTGAGTTTGCTTTGTGTTGCCCTTCCCAGAGCTCTGCAGGACAGATTTGAGATGTCATTTAATGTCTTTGTTTGCTGTTGGTTGCCTAATGCAGCTCTTCAGGCAGCTTGTTGACTATTTTTACTCTGTTTTGAGATTGTTCGTATTGGCATATGAAGGTCAGATATATTCAGGGTGGAAGCCCACCATTCTGGGTTAAGTGGTGAAGCACTGAGCCTGAATTTTTATTTTATTAATTTTATTGAATTTCACATCTTAGTACATCTGCTGGTAAATGGCCATGTTTCTAGGAGTAGACCGGAACTTGACCTAAACAACAGATGAGTTAGGCTTCATGGTTTGTAAAGGCTGAGAAAACTGGAGGGCACTCTGTGGTATGTATGGAGAGGGAAGAGATGGTTTGAAAGTCATGGCTGGGTTGAATCTGATTTGCCATAGTGTCAGTGTATCTCATGACTGATGAAGGAGTTCTGGGAGCACACAGCAGAAAAAGCAGAAATACTGTGTTTCTTCCAGCTAATCTGGTGACAAATACTGAGAATCTGGAAAACCAACTGATTTTCTTTCCCTCATTTCTGTCCTTGTAAAGTGAAGCAAACATTTGTCTTGGTAGGAGGGATGGTGTGATAATTGCATGTTTTTTCAGATTGCTCTAAATGGTGGATTTAGGCTATGAAACTGTTTAAAGTGCTGTTTTATACCTAATATGCTGGTGTGAATTATTGTCAGCTGCCTGACTAGGAGGAATAAAATGTCTTCTGTTACTGTTTTTTCTTCTTTAGGACAAGTACAAGCGTGCCTTGGCAGATGCAGAAAACATAAGGCAAAGAAGCCAGAAACTGGTAGAAGAGGCGAAGTTATATGGTAAGTAGAGGCTCCTGGAAAAATTAAGCTAACTGGCCTTGCAGTATTGACAAGTTCTACTTCCCAGTGATTCTGGCTGCTTGGTTAAAAAATGACATTTGAGGCAGAGAGGTTTGAACAGTTCCTCGATTTGCATCAGAATTGTGACCATCTCCCCAGCCAAGAGGAAGACTTAAATTGCTGAAGTCAACAGCTCACATTTTCTTTAAATTTGGTATCTGGTTTCCTACAATGTGTACTGCATTAGCAGATTTTTTTAGTAAGTTTGCAGCCTGAAGTTTGCCTTTTTCACTTATTTTGGCCTCAGACCTAACCAAGAGCATGGAATATTGGTTTGCCTTCTGGTTTGGGTTTTTGGTTGGTTTTTTGGGGATTTTTTTGGAAGGGGGGGTGTTTGATTTTTTTTTTTTGGTTGGTTGGTTTGGTTGTTTTGTTTTGTTGGTTGGTTGGGGTTTTTGGGGGGTTGTTTTGTTTGGTTTTTGTTGAGTTTTTTTGTTTGATATTTGTTCTTAGTGTTTGTTTTGAATTTGGTTCTTTTTGATTTTAGGGTATTTTTTGTGGGGTTTTTTTTTAGCCTTTTACAGCTGAATAACTGTTCTATTGAAGGCCATAGCTTCCAAATAGAAGCAGTACTTCTAAATGAATGGATTCTTTTCAGTGGTAGGAATGCACAATCACTGGCTGTGAGCAGTGCTAGAAGCACATCTTCTGTCAAGAGCCAGGCTGCTAACATCTGATTTAGCTTTTTGACATTTCCAACACAAATCTGTAAAACAGAAATTGTGTGCAAATGCTGCAGCAGAAGAGTGCTGTTTTATCCTGGTGCTTGACTGCCACTCTGCCTCAAAAAATGAGTTGCTCTTTTTCACCACACACCATACACAGCTGTATAGTTTAATTCTGAATACACAAGTTCTAATTTCTGAATACAGGGTCTTCAGTTAATGTGTACTGTAAGAAAACGTACTCTTGCACTCTCTTTCATGGATGTTTGAGTTGAGGTTGATTAGCAATAAGCATTGTTTCACTAATGCTCTACTTACTGCAAAGGACTTTCAGTCATGTCTGAGCTCAGAGATGCTACAATAGAAATGAATTTATCTTGAAAACTAAATTACATATAATCTGTAAGTTTTATTCCTTGTGCATGACTGCTTGTTCTGTTGAAGAAAGAGAAACTCATTTCTGAGACTTGCATAAATTCAGAGTTGCAGTCACAGATATTTGCAAATGTAACTTACGCAATAAAAAACCAAACCACCTTCTGAAGAGTTTGGTTATTTGGTTTGATCCAGATAACTAGAAAGCTGGTTTATCTGTATTTGGTACAGTTCAGCCCCAACCACAGCTCTAGTTTTTAGTTCAAAACCATGACAGGTTTTTTCAGGTTTTTGGAACTACTTGGACATTGTTACTGTTCTGTAAAGAGCTTGTGTCTCTACAGAGTTGTGCAGTTGTTAGAGAGACTCTTTCCTGAGGACTAGCTGATCCCCACAGATCTTGTAAGGTGCTTCCATAGTTGTGGGGGTTTTTTGTTTAAACCAAAGGCTTGTTCTGTGGTAATGGTCATATTACTTCTTGGTAAGGAAAAAAAAAACCCATCCAGAAGGTGAGCTAGAGTTAAAAAGGCTGACTCTGGCTTAAAAAAAAAAAAAAAAAACCAAACCAAACCCAGTGCTGTTTATCCTTTGCTTACCTCTATGTAGAAATATGTTATTTTATTGAACTGTTTTGACTTTTTCTTGATTGCTAGTGCCTTAAGTGAGATTAGTCCAGATTCTCTAAGTGTGAGCCAGAGAACAGCTTCAGGACAGGGACTATAATTAACTTGGAAATTGCTCAGTATTTGCAAGGCACAGCTGCTGGCTCTGTAAAAGAGGTTTGTAGTGGTAGGGAGAGGTGCGAGTTCTTTTCATTCAAGGAAGAATCCCTGTTCATCTCTTGGAATCCTCGTCAGTCTGATTACATGCTTTGTCTCCCGCAAATATTTTTATCACATCAGATTAAAGGATAGGAATAGGGCAACATAATGCTTTGAACTTCAGGTGATGAGAGAGACGTGAGGAAATTACATGAAGCCATCTGAAGATTTTGGTAACTTTGGTAAGAATTTTAACCGTTGTTGTTAGGTCATTAACATAACTTTAGCTCTTTTGAGTTGAAATAACATTTTGTTCCATAGAAGTAGAGGAGATGGTCTGGATTTCAAGGTATCTGTAATAGCTTTTTATTATCATCCAAAACTGGAAAGGACATTTTACCCCAAATTATTACAGTATCACGTATCTTCTTAAAAGTTCAAGAGTACAGATTATTGCTGTAGGTTTTGAGGTTGTGAGGTTGGGGTTTTTTAACACTTGTTTCCCTCAGTGGACTAATCCCATTCTCTCCTCTTTTACACATTTTCAGGGATCCAGAGCTTCTGTAAGGACTTACTAGAAGTTGCAGACATTTTGGAGAAAGCAACAGAAAGTGTTCCAAAAGAAGAAATTAAGGATGACAATCCTCACTTGAAGAGTTTATATGAAGGTCTTGTTATGACAGAAGTACAGATTCAGAAAGTGTTTAAAAAGCACGGCTTGCTCAGAGTGAACCCTGTCGGAGCCAAGTTCGATCCCTATGAACACGAAGCGCTGTTCCATGCTCCCGTGGAGGGGCAGGAGCCTGGCACTATTGCGTTGGTGTCCAAGATTGGCTATAAGCTGCACGGGCGCACGCTGCGGCCCGCCCTCGTGGGCGTTGTGAAAGACGCTTAGCTGCTCAAGCTGAGAGTTTCAGATGCCATACAACTATTAAACAGCTGGATGGTTTTTCTCTTAAACCATGCTTTCCTCGTTCCTCTGCTCCCTGAGAGGTTTAAATGAGTTGGTTGAGGTCTCCCACTGAAAATGAAGTAACCGATGAAATTCTCCCGCTTGGTGGCCTTCAACATCACTGTTCCATAAGCTCTCCTTCGGTGTGAACTACAAGAGCCATTAAGCCCTCTAACGCTTTAGATTAGATAATGTTTTTTACAACTATTGCTCCTGAGAAGGTGCATTAAATTGGAAAGAATGAAACACTCACAAGAGTGTTGCAATTTCAGGTTTATCACTCTGTAGATTGAAAATCAAGATAGTGGTTCAAACACTTCCTTTGGTTTTGTAGAATCTCACATTGCAGAAGTGGGTGAAGTAGTACAAATAACCTGCATTCTGCAAGCACCCATCAGCTTTTACACACTGATGTGATAAACGCCCTGTTTTGTCTATTCAAAAATAATCTCAACAACTGAAACTGATACCTGTGTGAATTCTAAACTGTAAATAAATGGCAATGGAGATTAGGTATCTTTTGTAATTATTCAACCTTTTTGTCCTGTACTAACACTGAATCAGGAAAACCATCTAATACTTGTATGGCACTGAAGAACCAATAGAATTTATCCTATCTCTGGATTTTTAATTTAATGTTGTATAAATTGGTTTAAACAATTTTGATAGTCTTGTAACTTCTAGCTTTGCAATCAGTTTGTTACGCAAACTGTAGTTACAATCCTGCTGAGAGCCAGAACACCCAAAGAACTGAGTTGCTGAGAGCTTGGTATATGATTTCTTTGAGACTTACATAAATAATTGCATGTAAGTGGCTCAAACAAAAATGTGAACTTGGTTTCATTTCCATTATTTCTTACATTTACTCAGCTTGGATCTTATGCTGCACCCCATGCAGAACTTTTCCCCATGCAGCTCTTGCCATGTCTAACTCCACCTGCTGCTCCCAATCCTGCAGAATCGGGCTAAAATACAATACATGATGAACTGAACATTTTATCCTACATTTGTCTGGTCACCTGGGTAGAAGTGGGTGGAACCTGGCAAATTACACAACTCATAAAGCATCCATCCTCTTGTATTCCGGAAGCCCATACTATGTAACACACAGGACAGAACCTTCAAACTTAGGGAAGTTATTAGGCCCTGTAAAAAGTACTTCTGAATGTTTTACCATCTTTCTGGTTATCGTGGATTAAGGAGCTTCTTACCTTAAAGTCAGGTATTGATTACATTTTTGTGGTTCAGATGCAGAGTTGTCAAGAGCTTACTGAACACTGGATCTACTCACGGTGAGAGGCGATTACTTGTTCCTTAAGACATTTTTCCCAGTGCTGGTTTGCCTCATGGCAATTAGACAGTTAACCAGGAACAGCCTAAGTGCATACAGCTGTTTGGACATAGTCATGTTTAAGGATTCATTCTTTTCAACTCTTAAGAAAGAATGCTTTGGGTAGAGGAAGGAGAATTTTTTGGTGTATGAAGACAACTACAGTGTTAATTTTTTAAAACTAATCAAGTACAGGGAAACAAATGCAAAGATCAAATTTAAACATATGGGGGGAAAAAAAGGGATTCCATATACTGAAGTTGAATTTGGAAGTACCTTCCCTCCATGTGGGTGTAAGAGCACACTGTAGCTCTGTGAAGTAGGACTGAAGAAATTCCTTTATTGCACTTTGATTAGGACCTGTTCTCAATTGATGCCAAAAAGGGACCAGGTTCCATTTTATATACCTTTTAAGAACTGTAGTGTTGTTTTGTCCCCTCCCAATCCCTCTGGATCTAAACTAAATGTAATAATAACTTCCTTAGTATAGAATTTATTCCAGTAGGGAGTTAAAACAAAGGGACAGCTTCTTCCCTAGCAGATGAAGATTTTGTTAACAAGCTTCTCAGTGCCTCACACAAACTGTCATTTTTGGACTACATTACTTCATTCGGGGTATTCTTAAACACAAGTTCCTGTTAAATGTTCAACACAAGGTTCATCTTTAAATCTGGTAACTGAGTCTCTCATTTAAGTGGTTCCCCTTCCCTGGTCTGCCCTCAGAGAGGCTTTGGCATGGAGTGGGTCAGTGTAGGGAGAGCTCCAACCACCTGTGCACTCTGCCATACCCCCAGGAAGGAGCACTGAAGAAATCAAAGAACAGAGGAAAGTAGTTCTGAAATTTAGGCACCCAACAAAGCTACCGCCAGTACTAGCGATTTCATAAACACCACATTTCCATCCATCACATTTAGCTACAATGCATCTCCACTTGTTCTTGTAAAGACTTCAGCCATTTTCCTCATTACCCAAACTACATTATTGTTAAATCAGTCATGGAAAGAAACTTTAATACAAGTTTATTTACCAATACACAATGCAAAAATCTAGTAAAAAGCTGTGTGCACAATATCAGTTAGGCTTTGTGTGATTTCAGCACAGGCGTTTGTGTGTCTGGCACAGCTACACCAGTAAACTTCAAATGAATGCAACATTCCCTTTAAGGAAGAAAGAAGCTGATGAGCTGAACATGCTCAATGGGGTATCTTGCTTCACAGTATTTAATGTGTTATCACTTAAGAGTGACTGGGACACATGCAAAAACATTTTGTGAGAAGAGTAAACCAGAAGGCTCACGAGGCCTGTTCCAGTTGCAAAGGAATTGGATGCAGCAGCTGCACAAGAGAATAATGGCAGAGTGCTTAGTTTGTGTGATTTACAAGGCAGTTCACGGTCACAGACTAGTGCAAACCTCCAAACACTGTTCTTACTGCTTGCAGGGCCTGCCATGGAACAGGGGGCAGGAGGGGCTGTAGCCAGAATACTCTGCAGCCTCTGAGCCCTGGGAGATGGATGCTCCCTTCAACACAGTGCTGGGATGGACACACAGCACAGCCCCCACCCAGAGCACAAGATCAGTATTTTGAACAGCTTAGAGAATGTTGCTTTTTCATAGGCTTACATCAATGCTGTTAAGACAGATACTATCATTAGTAATAACTTTAATTAGAAAAGTCAAGAGCATTAAGCATATAAAACACCTTGTCATTAGCAACATGAAGGCTGGGTTATTTGTACAGTACAGGAAGCACTTCAACACAAAATACAAGTTGAAAGAGCTCTTTGCCATCTCAGCCCCTTCACCACATAAGAGAAGCAGCATTGCTGTAGTAAATTGCTGGATTAACATTAACTGCATCTCAATTTATAAGCAATCAAACAGAAAACCAGCAGCTCATAACAAAGGAATGCTTAGACTAAATCAGTTCCATGTGAAATATGGAACAGCAGCATCCTCTAGTGCAAGTCACCTTTAAAATTAAAAGCATAGTTGACAATGAGACATTGCTTCTAGGGAAGCCCTTTCCAAGGGACTAGTATTTGCTAAAGCAAACATTTACCACCTTGAGTTAGCTTGCAAGTACAAAATAAATATTGATATCCATATTGCATACATTAAAAATACTTTATTTTACATTCATTTTGATGTTCAATAAGTTACGTCTAGCACCAAAGAAACATTTGGAGGGGTTGAGGAATTAAGAAGCTACAAAGTGTAAATGCAGAATTCACTTCAACATTTAAATGACTCATTGGTGCCTAGATTTTTTCCAAAGTTATTGTTCAGATGGGCTTTACACTATTGCTTCAGTTAAACTTAGATGTGCCAAAACAGTGTAGAAATACGAAAATCACAGATTTGAGGGGGAAAAAACCCCAGAAGAACCAGAACCAAAACCAAAACAATTCTCTTAAACTCCCAGCTACATGCAGAATTGAGGCTTCATAACACCATGTTATGGCAGTTAGGTAGCAAGTTACAGGAAGAACCAAATTGCTTAACTAGAATGCTGAAAAGAAAGACTGAACTTCTTTCCCACAGGAATAGGACAGAGAAAATAACCAAGGGTTTATACCTTATGAACTTGTGTGCTGCTTGTACATGCATATAGGGTGGCAGTGGTTATTAAAGCTACTCAGCACACTGCAGTTAGCTCCACTGCTGCCAAGAAGAGACAGTTTTGTCTCGAGTATGCCACAACAAACCACTTACAGATAAGCCAAACAAAGTATTATATCCCAGAGGACATAGCCCTTACCTTTTTTGAAGGGACATAACATCATAAGCTCAAAAGAAAAAGGCACCAGAGTTTTGGTTTTTTTCCTTAGAAATGCTGGCTTTGTAATTGTACCCCTTTTATTCTAAACTCACTGGTAACACTATTTTGGTAATGCTGGATGTATTAAATGAAACCCAGTTATGATCAGAATACCTCTGCCAACCTGCAGAATTAATACTGTTTAAAGATTTTGTGGTATCCTCACTGACTACAGCCCAAAGCATCAAAGCAAGATGACATTTCCAGATCTTGCACTCATATTGAAGCCAGTCAGGTTCCAAGTTTTTGGTACACCTGAGCTCCAGAAGACCTGCCCAGCCGGCCTCCAGTCACAGCTTCCTGCTCCAGACACAACCAGCACACAGGCTTAGGCACAAGTAACTGTGCCATCGTTCATGTGGCAACCACCATTTTTTATTCATTTGGTTAAATACCAGCATGGGAATTTAAGGATGAAATGGGCATAAAAATCTTTTTCTAATCCCCCTAATCTTTCCTTAATCAATAGCTCTTACTAGAACAGCACTGTGTGTCTGGCAGTTGTGTTTCCCACTGCGTTACACCCCAGCTGCTGCCCGGCTTCAGCAGCACTCCAGGCTGTAGCTGTCAGAACTGGAGGAGATCCCTCCCAAGGTGCACTGTTCTATCTGTCAGTAAATTCAGATTCAATATGCCTGGGCTGGTATGTTTCAAGGTATGTGCAATTAGAACCCTACAGTGGCTGGATTAAATGCTCCAAATTTAGGAGCACTTTGTGCATTTTGACCAAACCTGCATCAATTGTGATTTTTGTTTTTAAAGACCAATCTCAGTGATCACACCCCATTTGAGAAGCTTGCTCCCTTTCCCTGACTTTCCAATGAAATTCAGAAGGAGGCAGCTACACCTCCTCAGCCCGTATGAGCTCCGCAGTTAAGATCCCAAAGGAGGAGGAGCAGGCTCCCCCAAAAAGGAAAAGCACTGATTTTGCTGCCTGACACTCCCAACTGCTGCCAAAGACCTCACTGCCTATTCTCCCAAACCCCACTTCTGGCCCAAATCAGGTATCTCGCTGTAGCTGACCCCTCCTCTGGAGCAGAGCACCACAGCTGCTAGGGATTCCTGACACTCCAGTACCAAGTAGGAAACGTCAAAGCTTCAGAGGGGTCTGTTTCAGGAAATTCAAGTCAAAGCAATACCCAGATAAGCTGGGAGCTCTTCAAGAAGCCCCCTCCACAGCACAAGTCCCTGAAGGCATCTCACCTCCCACATCTCCTTCCTTCCTTCCCTCCTTCCATGGCTCATCCCTTCTGTATTCTCGACAGGAACTCTCATCCCAGTGTCCCCATGCCTTGGCTGTAGTTACTAAGGAGAATGTTCCGAAAGCTTAGCAATGGTCACAGAAGTCCCTGCTCACCTGCTCCTGAGCACAGGACTTCTGTAAGCTTCACTTTGCTGCCAGCATTATGCCAAAAAAACAAAACAAAGGGTGAAGAAAGTTTCCAGCAAATGAAACTATCTCCTACCTTCAAAGAAAAGCAAGGATTACACTGATATTCATTTATCCAATAGTACGGACTAAAGCAACTACTCTGGGACTACCGGACTTGGGTAAGTTCACATGAAAAAATCTGTTCTAATAATGTACCAAAAGCAGTGAAATCTAATGTAGAAGTTTCACAATTACGTATTTTCCATGATCCAAAGCAAAAGTCTATTTGAGCCACCATGGATCATGACGACTGTGGGGGTTTATGTATTTTTGTGTTTTTAAGCGACATGGTTTCTGCATCTTTGGGGAGGGAAGGAAAAAATAACGGAGTCCTTGAGGCTGTAATGGGCCTCTGCTGTGTTTTTTCAGATCAGCTGAGTTTCATGAAGCATCCCTGGATATCCAACCACTTTCTGTCAGAAAGTTTAAAATCCTTTTCTTCAGTACCTTATCTAAGTAACTGGGAAGGCGACTCTTTGAAGGAATTCCTTGTCTTTTCTGAAGATGGTCTTTAATGATGATAGTTTTTACAGTCACATAACGTGCAGGACTCAAGTTCAGAGAGCTGCAGAGCACCTTTTCCCTGTCCGATAAGAGTTCAAAGCCAGGCAGGTTTTCAATGGCAGCAAATTCACCTTCCTTACCCTCTTCCTTCCCTCTCTTGGAATTAGCTATGTTCTTGTTCTCCTTCCTCTTTTCCCGTTTGTGCCTGGCCGCCTCATACTCTGCCGACTCTTCCATTTTGGTGATCCCGTTTCGCCGATACCGCTGCAGCTCCCGAATCTTTGCTCGCAGTATCCTCTCCTTGTGCATGTTCTCAAAGAAGTCTTCAAACTCCTTACAAGACATGAACTGGTACAAAGGCCTCAGTTTCAGCCGCAACTCCTTCTCTTCTTTTGTGATCTTTCGTTTGGGAGCTTTCTCCTTGTCTTTTTTATCCTTGCCCAGGAAGGCCGGTACCAAGTTATAGTCTCGAGCAATGTTCTTCCGCCGTTGCCTCTCCTTGAGTTTCCTTACATACATGTCCACGTGAGCTCTTTTTAACTCGATTTCCACGTCGTCGTCATCGTAGTTCACGGAAAGGCCGCTGATCAGCGTCTCGGCGTCCTGGTCGTACTCGATCTCGTAGTCGTCGCGGAGCGGCATGTACCCCAGCTGCTGCTGCTCGGCCACCGAGATGTCCAGCGGCGGCAGCGGCGTCGTCAGGCTGGGAGACAGCGGGCCACCACTGGGACACGTGTGGTCCGTCACCCTGTTTGGAATAGTGTCAGGGATGCAGGCTTTCCCCAGGTTGCCATGGATATACATGCTCACATAGTGTTCCATCACCTCCTGAGGTGTTCGGGATGCTCCCACGTGAGCAGCCATGTCCTCCTAAACAGAAAAAAAGGAGGAGTGATAAAATGATTCCCATTACATCTCCAGCATAATGAGCACTCAGGAAAGAGCACGACGTTTTCCCTGCTCCTCAAAAGCCAACTCCCAGTACCTAAACTTCTCTAGCAGTACTGGCCGTGTTTCCATCAGATCTGCGATTTCGGCTCTGGATGAGTGTTTACAGTGCACCCTGGTGATTCCTGAGCACCCACGGCACTCCCACAAAGCCAGCTCACTATGACCAGGAAGCTGTCCAAGTCCCAAGCCAGCACCAACAGCACTGTACAGCTTGGGTTTTGCTTTTTTAGATCACGTTAGGAGCAACATGGAAATACTGAGGAGCAATATGGAACTCGACCAATGGTATTTACTCTGAGAATAACAATATTTATTATTTTCTAATTATTTAAGAACTAAGCAAGCTGCAATGATCGTACACTTTAAGGTTTTGAAAAAGTCTTTATATTTAACAAAGCAAAACGTAAGTAGCAACAAATCAAGTCAATCAAAAATGAACCAAATGGTCCAGCGGAGGGCAATGAGGATGACTGGGGGACTGGAGTGTCTCTCTTACAAGGACAGCCTGAGGGAGTTGGGCTTGTTCAGCCTCGAGAAGAGAAAATTGAGAGGGGACATCACCAATGTCCATCAGTATCTGAAGGGAGGTGTCACTGGATGGAGCCAGGCTCTGCTCTGTGGTGCCAAGCAATAGGACAAGAGGCAACAAGCAGAAACTGATGCACAGGAAGTCCCTCATGTATGTGAGGAAAAACTCCTTCACTGTGCAGGTGACTGAACACTGGGACAGGCTGCCCAGAGAGGCTGTGGGGTCTCCCTCACTGGAAACACCGAAGAACCGTCTGGATGCAATCCTGTGCCATGTGCTCTGGGATGACCCACTGTAGTCCCTTCCAATCTGACCCATTCTGTGACTGTGAAATGATGCTTTCTTACTGTTGTTTTTTAAAACCAAGCCTGGCTGTGCAGTGACAGGGAAGGCGAGCAGCCAGCCCGCAGCTGGGACATACTGAAGGCAAAGGCCGAGCACAGATAAGAGGCAGGTGCAAAATCTGGGACACGGACGCGCTGACGGGAGGCAAACGCAGAACTTCAGGCAGCGACAGGTCCGAGCTGCCGGGTGCGCTCCCCGGACCAGCGGAGAGCCCGCAAGGAGCCCGCCCGGAGGCATCCCTGGCACGGCCCCGCCAGAGAGGGGCAGCCCGGGGTCCGCAGCGCAGGACGCGCCCCCCGGGGGCTGCTGTCAGGGCCGCTGGTCCGAGGAGGAGGATCGCCCCGTCCCCCTGTCCCTCGGCCCTCACCCCTTACCCAGTTGCCGAAGCCGAACTGCTCGATGGCGTCCAGCAGCAGCTGCTCCTCGCGGCTGCTCCAGCCGCCCTCGGCCTCGGCGCCCCAGAGGGTGAAGCGGCCGCCGTCCACCAGCTGGTAGCCGTGCCATCGGCGGTGCGGGCCGATCTCGGCGCCCGCCGAGAAGCACTCGGGGCAGAGCTCGATGTCGGCGCACTCGGTGCAGCGGAAGCGCAGCGGGCTCACCTCGGCCAGGCAGTACACGCAGTACTTCTTCCCCAGTTCCGCCATCTTACCCCGCCCGCGCGCGCGCGCGGCCTCGCCCCNGGGCGGGGCCGAGGCACGGGCAGGGGGCGGGGCCGAGCCGGTGCCCGGCAACGGGGGAAGCGGGGCGGGGCCGGGCCGCGCCGGGCGAGCGGGGCACGGAGGCGCTGCCGGAGCCGCGCATCGCGGCGGGAGGAGCTTTATCATCGTCGTGACATTTCAAACGGAAGCACCTCTTCTCCGGGCAGGTGAGGATTAAAAATATAGAGCGATTCTTCTTGTACTTCTACTCCTCTCGGCCCACGCAGAAAACATCAGGCTGAGGCGTGAAATCCAAACTTTTGGAACCACCTCGAGCGCTCAGAAAGAACTGGTCAACGCTCCATGGACTCTTGAGCCCGTGAAGAAAGAGCTTGACTATCTCAAAAAAAACGGAGTTAGTGGAAGCGGAAGGCCAAGGCAGAAACGCTGAACTAATGGGCGTCGAAACGTGTCACAGGAGAGCGATATCCTGACCAAAACAAAAGCGGCCAGAGCCAGCCTGTGGAGAAAGAACCTGCAACTGCAGCAGAAACGTGGGTTGCTTGGAATTGAGATACCGCTTCAGGACTTTGAGGAAAAGGTGGATACTGCAGAGCTGCTGAGTCAGCTACGCTGGGCTGACCCCCTATTTGTAGGGGAATTCAGAAAAAAAAGCCAGAAAACAAATTCCTTTTTCCTTGCTGAGGATGGCTGAAGAAACTTGGAATTATTATTTGGGAAAAGAAGTAAAGAAAAGTAAATCTAGTTTAGAACAAATGTGTGCAACTCCTGTAAGAGATACATTATAAATTTCAGTATTGAATCGGTGTCAGCTAAGAGAGAACAAATCTGATTTCACATTATAATTCTGCACATCGGGAAATACTTCCTTTCACTGAAGTGGGACAGCTGCTCACTGGATAAGCCATGGCAGCCTGTGCCTGCATTCTGCATGTAGCCTTGTTGCACAGGTACTGTCTTCTCTCTCCTCTTTCATCTATCTTTTATTGGGTCCTTCAACCTTTCACTTAAGCAACAGGAAGCTTCTCCACTTTAAGTCCTGAAGTTACACCTATGTCAGAAGTAAAACAATACTGCCTTAACTTTAGCACGAAAATGCTTTGTGATTATGAAACTTGCAATAAACTAAGATTTCTTCTTTTCAGACAAAGCCAGGATAAGGTATTTAAGCATTTCTGAGTTCTGTGCATTCACAAAGATGTATTTACAACTACTTTTCATAATAAATTTATCAGACCTCAGGCCCAGTCCAGAGAAAGGTTTATGAAAAGGGATAAAACCCCTGGCATGGTATCAGATCTTCTAAATGTCTCATGGAATTTAACAGGTATTTTAACATGAGAACTTGGAAAGCATTAGCAGAAAGTCCTTCACCTTCAATACACAAATTGCCTAAAGTCCTCTTTTTGAACAGACAAAAACTGCAAAGCCAGCTCTGAAGAAGAAAACAAGTACTGGGATTTTTAGTATCTGAATTACACTGACAACAGCTGATTAAGATAACTTTACATGACTTTATTTAACAAAACCATATATTTACAGTTGAAAAAGTTCCAGTTTGATACACATATCTAAACAAAACAAACGTGGAAGCTACATAACCCAATTTAAACATGATGTACAGGAGATGTACCAACACTTCTCTATATGTCATTCTTGTTTTAAAACATTCAAAAATAAGCTGTTACACGGTACCTTTTTTTCCCAAATGAAATTGTTTACTAAAATGAAGTAACATTAATGATTGATTGCAGATTGAAGTTGCAAAACTGCTTTATTATAAAGTGCAGATTGTAAAGAATCCCACAGCTGGTTGGAGTTTTCTGGTTTCTCTGATCTGCTGCATGTACAGTGGTACTTTTGATGTATTGCAGCAGTTTTATTTTTCCTTAAACACATGAAGAAAAAGTCTGCTTGATGGGGACATTTGCTCCATGAAAGAAAATCTCATGCATCTTGTTACAGATACTTTCAAGCACCTGAACAATAAAACTGTCAAATTTTTAAATGCAATTCCCTGAATTTCTTAAGGAAGATTTCTGTAATAGCTAATTAAGAGATTTGGTATACTGCAAGAAACTTGAAAAGCTCAGTGGCAAGAAATTCTATGCCATTACTACTCATTTCTGTTTTTATCAAAATTCAAGCGTTACCTTCAAATCAAGTTATTGAGAAGTTGAAATAATTGCATGTTTAGGCAGGTGATTTTTTTCACATGTATTTTGTTTGAAAACAAACTGTGCAAAGCTCCTTATTGCATTGCTGTTTCTTCATTAAAGAACATACCTTATATACACAAAGAAATCATTTAGAAAATATATACAACTTCTAAGAACAGATCAAATCACAAAACAAAGTAATTACATTTTCCAGTAACAAACAGTGCACAAGTGTTGCAGCAGGCCTTTTCCCCACAACTATGCCCACTGTCACTGTTACATTCAACATCTTATTGAGAAGAGAAAAAGAACAGGCTGTCCATGGCTGCCAAGATACCTAGTAGCTAAAAAAAGCATTTTTAACCAGACAAATGAGCCACACTTGTAGACTTGCTTTAAAAGAAAATACAAGTGTAGTTGCAATGAAGACTTATACCACAAAGCCAGTTACAGTACCACCTAAAAATGTATACTGAGGAAAAAGTGATCTCTGTGTTTAATAAACCGTTTAAAAGCATAGTGCAAATGTTTCGGATGGTAGGCCTCTCGTATTCTTCATGGAAAGGCATATTTGTTGTAGTAATAGAAAAAGTAATATTAAAAAACACTTACTGACCTTCCTGCTTTCTATTGCACTTCAAAGCAATGGAGCATACAAGTACCAGTCATTGGAGGACAAATTCGTACAAATTTTGAGTGAACTAACATGTTTCCTATCACATCTTAACATCTATTTTCAGTAAGTGATGACCTACATGATGTCTTGTGGAGGAATTAAGATGACCAACAAAAAACCCACATCCGTTACGCCAGGTACACAAAGCGGACAGGAGAAGAGGTCAGTGAGGTATCGGACTTGCAGGCTGCATTTGCATTACACATCTTTCAAAGTGACTACGAGTCCTCACTTACCAGGGAATCTTGTTCTCACTCTTCTTAATATTACAATCAAATTATCCCTCACAGAAATAATGTCTGTACCAAAGGACAGTGTTTTGATTATGTCCCACAGTCCTTTACACTGTATGTTGAGTTGAGCAGTGTGCAACTATTCTTCTTGGTTTTTACTCAGACAATGCCAAAATAATCAGCATAAACCAGCTGAAGAGCACTGAGAAACCGCTGACCATACAGCTGGAGGATTTAGTAATGCCTGTTCACAGTTAACACAAATATTGCTTCAATTTCCCTTTTCAATGATCATCATTATTATAAAATAGGTTTTACACTGTACACTATGCAATAAACATTCTTGTAAATCAGAGGCACTCATGATTTGTCCTTCAATATTCACCTGAATGCAGTGAGGATCTAAGATACATGAGGGATTAATGTAACAGCAGTTTGCTGCCACTGTAACTTGCTCACATGCATTAAAGGTCAGATAAAATGCTCAGAAATGACAGCTTGTGACTTATCCCGATGGTGTCTGGCACATTTCCCAATAAACTTCTTTCACTTGTCACTCTATGGATCAGCTCCACATAACTTTCCCACTGTGGCAGCAGCAACTTCAGGAGATCCCCTAAAACCTTTTCTTTTCAGCAGCAACACTGACAAACATTAACTGCTCCCCTACCATCCCTCCTCCTCAGTTCTGCCAGTGAGCAAAGCTGGGCTTAAAGTAACTATCAAAATTGCTTTTAACCATTTCTCAGTTTTAACCATTGCTAAGTCCACAGTCTTATCTCTATGACTGGACACATGGTGCAGGAGTAAGCACCTGGTAGGCAAGAACATCCTGAAACAGCTCTGCCCCAGGAGACGGACACATGGAAACATGCATTTAGTAGTATGCGACCTTGGCTTTAAATAGAGGAAAGAAAGTACAATTGGGAAATGATGCCACCTTAATACTAGAATGCTCTTGGTGAGTTTGGAATCTAGTCTGATGCATGGAATTTCCTCCATATGCATTCGGATTGGAAAAATAAATTTCCAAGGCATCCTGAAGAATAATTAGTTTTGCACTGCTAGTTTGACTTCTCTTCTAAGCTTACTTTCTACTTAACTTTTTCTTATTAAAGAAAGGAATTTAATTCCATGTCTACATGATTTCTTTGGTAAATGGGACCCACAGCCTATAAAATCAGAAGCATTTCTAAAGAAATGGTCCTTACATCATTTAAAATTCCAGCAACAGTCAGCTAAAATCCAGATCCAGCTACTGTTACAGGTATTGGAAATATATCCTGCCTAAGAATGAAACAGGGGAATAGCTGTCAAAGCAACCAACATTGCTGAATGTCCAGTCTTTTAAAACACCAAAGAAAAAAAATTTAGAAAACCCCAAACCCTTGATATTATTTTGTTTGACTGCCCTCATCAGAAGTACAGAATGTGTAATGCTCTGCACAGCATATGCTCATACCAGTAAAAGTTTAAGGCTAAGCCTAGGTTTAATTTATAAGGGGTTTATCCCCTAATTTCCTTTCCTTTTTTTTTTTTTTTTTTTTTTTACTCCTCCTCCTCGTTTTTCTTCTCTCCCCCTTAAGGCTATTCTACTACTAAATAGAACTCTGAACTAACACTTTGATTTGCAGGCTCATACATGTCAAACAGTAATCAATATTTTTGCCACTTTAGCTCCTTTCCTGGGAGTCACTGCAGGCAAACCCAATGTTAACGTTTGAGTGAAGGACTTCCTTTTTCCATTTCCCGGTTATCTTTCTGCAGAGCAGCCAGTATCTAGACATTTCAAGAAATGAGAGAGAAAAAAAGCATTAGAGTTAAAAAATTACTCAATAATTTATTCTGAAGAGTTTCCAATTATGTCTGAGCAATACTATTTTAGCTATCAAATGTAATTAAATTTAGAGAAACTCTCCACTGACAAGAGACCTCTCCTGTAAGTCCTTGTGACTTATGGTGGATAGAAACAGATTTAACAAAGGTTTAAACTCCATCTCGCCCCCCAACACACACTTTTGAAGCCTGTTATTTGGGGTACTTGGCAGAATAGGACCTCTATCTCTCCTTCCCCACGAGGGAAGCAGCAGCAGGCTAGGAATTCATTTGGAATGCAATCCTCATGCACACATGACATGTTCAAGGAAGGTGTGACAATGAACCACCTGTGGAGCCACTCCTGCTGTGAAGGTTAGAAATCCTCATCTCAAAGAGAAAGCTGGCAATCCCCAGCATCTAAAGGCACTGCTACCCCAGGAAAGAACCAAAAACACCCAGTTGCAGCTGAATTGCCCCAACCACTACGTTTAACACCACCTTTCTTCTCTGCAAAAAAGCAATTGGATGAAATGGGCAGAGCTCTGTTATGGAATGACTCCGAAGGTGGGCTGTATTGCTGCTTTGAACAAAGAAGGAAAAAAAAGGGGTGGGAATTTCCAACATGAATGGCTGTTACAGCCACTTAATGATTTCCACATTCAGGTGACTTTTTTTTTCTTTAAACTGGAACTTAATTGAAATTACAGTGATGAAACAATTCCTGAAATCCCATACAAAATTCCAATAAAGAAGTCAAGAGATGCAATCACTTCTGTAGAGCTCAAAATTAGGCGGAGATCTTCAAGAAGATTAAGATAACTGTATGATAGTGTGTCCTGACAAATTGTCATCTTCTCCCAAGGAGTGGATTTCTGCTTTTAAATATCAAGTTGTAATGTTGCCAGCAGCCTTTGGAATGAATAAATTTTAAAAATTGTGTGACATTTTACTTCATAAACTTCACTCAGTATTTCAATTTTGAATGTTGACTGAACTCTCCCTTTCCAGAGCAGTTTAAGCTGAGGGAATCCACTCACCTCAATGTACACTTAAAGCAGGGAGTGAGCTACTCAGTCCTACCTACCCATAAAATCAAACACTAGCTCTGCTAAAACATTCTTCCAGATGTTGCCAAATCCCATTTTCATGAGTAAAGTACAATCATCAGTTACCAAAGACTGACATCCTCTTTACCTGAGCCCATTTTTTGTTTCTACTTTGCATCTGAATGGCAGCAATAGATGCAAAGAATTCTTCCGAAGGCAAGTCCTCTGGTAGCTTTGTTAAAAATTGGGCTATATGAATAAAGTCCATTTTGGTCAAAATATCTTCAAAAAGTTTTAGTATTCCCAGCGCTGTACGGAATAAGAACTCCTCTCCATCACGGCAGAACACATCCCAGACACGACAAGCCAAGTCTAGTGGCAAAGATTTGCTGTACAATGTGAATATCCTGAAAAGCAGAACAAAATTTTCAGAATTACTGGACAAGGAGTCTTGGATACTCACAGAGGTACACACACCAATCATCAGTAAGTTTGAGGCTTTTCAAATATTTGTAATTGAATATTCCTTTTTATATTTCGAAAGTACTTCTGTTAGTTGCAGCATACCAATCCATGAAACAATATAAAATTGTACAACCATTAATACATGGTCTCTAAGTTTGATTTTCTTGGCTCACCCCAGAAAAAACAATATACATGGTTTTACAAATGGGCATGCAATGACCACAGCTATAATCAAAGGCCTATTTAATCATTGCTTCAGAGATGAGAATTGATGCAGTTTGAGTTGTGAAAACCCAAAATGCTGAACCTTAAGACAAACTGCAATGGGAATTTTGTGATTCAGATATAGGAGATGAGTAAAATTAAATCAAGCCTGGAACACAAGAGTAACTGGCAAAGTAATAATAGAACGAGTTTTGGAGGAAGGATCAGCTTGAACTCCCTTCAGCTGAGAGAAATGGGCAAGGCAGGATGTCCAGAGAGGTGTAGATAGTGGTAATAAGATGGTGGCTCAGTGTGCCTGTACAGATGTGATCCCCAAAGCAAAAAGGTAATACCAGAAGCAACAACCTCCTCCTAGTTGCTAAAACTGTATTCTCATTAATTACCATGAGCACATTTCTTCCTTCACCAAAATACTGACAGCCTTGCAGCCAGAAACAAAAAGTTGCTCCCTCCTCTCTCCTTTATCCAACATCTCGCTACACAGCAGAGCGTGAGCACTGCTGCCAACAATGACCTAACAGCAGGCGATGAGAATTAAGCTTCCTGGAATCACTTTACAGCATATAAGAGGAAAGGGTTACAGTGGTTTTTTCCTTCGGAATTCAGAGAGAACTTTTCCACAGATGCACTGCACAAAAATCTCCATAAAACTGCAAAGAATTCTCTCCCCGGCAGAGGTCAGCAAAGGCTCAAATTTCAATCAAACCTTCCCACAGCTTTTAACAAAGAACTCCTTTTCAAGTATGCTGAATTCCACGGTAGCTTTCGTGTGTTTAAAACCACCCTCTATCCCCTCCAATTTTTTACTTAGGAAATTTGGATTTACATTAAAAAGATAAAATGGAACAGATATACACACGCACATACACATATATAGGTATAGAATATGAAGTAACGTATTTTCACAGCCAAGTCTAATAATCAGAGGTTTTCTGCATTATCTGTTTTTTACTATATAAAAATTTACTTGAATGATGTGTCACTAAGTATATGGCTTCTGTGTAAATCAGCATACTTTAGAAAAAAGGGATAAGATATTCATTTTATAAACATCCAGATGAAACTAACATTTGCACAAACTCAGGTAAGAAGTGAATTGCAGGTTTATGATCCTTAGGATTTTACTGTTTTTTCTAGTTTTACATCTTATTAATCATCTTATAACAAGTGGAAACATTTTAAATCCTGTTCTCCAAAAAGCTAAGTTAGAATTATAAAAACAAACAAACAAAAGGGAGAAGTCTGGGATGAAAAACCCACACACTTGTTCATCACACATATATGAAGCTGTAAGAAGAGCAGGATACAAGCTCCTTCTTCAGGTTACTGGCTGATCCTGCACTGCAGACTTCATATACTTTATATCCTCTTTCAATCTTTTTGCACGGTCACACACATATAAAACTGTACTGCCACAGAATACCTACATGGCAGGATTGAGACTTTTGTCTGCACACACATGTACAGGAAACAGCAACAGCTTTTCAATTTAAAAGGAACAGTGTAATAGGAAGCAATTCAGCTGAGTCCTTTCCTGGTCACCAAGTAACAGGCAAACACCCAGCCAGAAACAAGCCCTGGTTAAAGATAAGTAACAATGCTGACTTTTTGGGCCTGTTTTTATTCAGAAAAGCTCTTATTCTGTCATGGTTCAGACCTAACCTGAATAACTCATTTGTATTAAATTGCCAACTATGCAGAAAATCAATTGTCAAAAGAAAGAACTATTTAGAACACTACTTTAATATGAAATTATTTACTCGCATCAAAAAGGCTGGTATATCAAATAAGGTATTTGCCATTGAGCTCTTCGTAATTTGGAAGGAAGCGCCATTTGCAGGAACTTAACAAGGCAATTAACTTTCATTAATATTTGCATGGAATTGATGCATCAAGCCCTAACAACAGAGACTGAGCCCCTAGAATAAGCAGTGAAACATCAGTAGGAATCACTGCATAGAATGGATACAGCATTTCATCCCTTCAAACATTTCCTACTGAAAGACATTTTTTATTAGACATATGAGCTACTGGTCTGAAATGCAGCTGAAATTTATTAGAGTAATAAAGCAGCTGCCAGACTGAAGCAGTTCCAGCACTGCCTTTCAGCAGCAGTGGCACACTCCTTGCACATGACCTGCTGTCGCTGTACTGCGGGATAACTTCTGCCTGCAGCTCTCTTCCAACCCACTCTAAGTCACATGTGCAGACAACTCAGCTAACTCACACAGACATATCCAGTGTCAGAGCAATGCGGGTGCAGGCTCCTGGCCTGTCTCTGTTTACGAGAAGGAAAAGAATTCTCCTGCTCCTGCCTGTCCCTACTTATGATGAAAGTGTACTTTGAGGTAGATGCATGAAGTCCTGGCTGGTTTGCTGCTCACAGGGAAAGTGTATGACCATAAAGTCATCAAGAAAGCAAAGCACTGCTACCATGATAATCATAGGCTCCACACCTCTTTCCTTTGCTTTTTCTTCCCCCCCCCTCCCTTTTTCCATTTTCTTTCTTTTTTAATTAAAAAGTCTTTATAAGATATTAGCAAGAGCAATGCAGACAGGTAAGCCAGATTTTGGATTGGCCAACTCACACACAACACTGTTGCAAATCAGATCTTATGTATTCTTGCACTACACATTTCTTTCCCATGTCTGTGAATTTTAAAATCATTACAGTCTAAAAAAAAGTGGAAGTGTTTACTTTGTTTCTTATTTGGAAAAAAGAAAAGTAAATAGTATTTAATATAAAATACTGACTGCAAGAGAGCATTTTTTGGGGGGAGTGGAGAGTTACTGGCATGACATGGACTATGCTTTTCTTAAAGTAACAGAAAGAAAGTTTATAAATACCTTACTGGAAGTAAGTATACTTACTGGAAGGAAAGTATAAATACCTTACTGGCCCACTAAAAGTGGCCACACAAAGTGGCTTGGACCTTTATCATAACAAGCACATGGTGTCCAAAGAAGGTTCATGTTCACAGAGCACAATCACAGTCCATGTAATACTAAAGAACCACTGATCAATCCATCAGTACAAACACAGCCCTTGGCTATAATTATTGCCAAAATCATTTTTCTGAGTAGAGATAAAGAAGTGTTTGTATAGCAGCAGCAGGCCATAAATAGACAGCATGTGTCCTTGGCAAATCCACATTCTACTCTGCTCACAAGAGCCTGCGGAACATCAGCTGACAGAGTGAGAGGCCAAGGCTGGGCAGTTCAGACACACTATTTCCCCTCTGTTCTTTGTGAACCTGACTGCATGTTGCTCTTTACAGCTCTTTCACACTTAATCCCCTTTATACTCACCTAAAAAAGTAAAACCCTGTATAGCTTTTGAATTCTTTCTACAAGACTTATCAGTTGGAGTTTAGGCTTAAAGCACACAGGTCCTTTTTAAATAAGATGCCTTGTGGCAGGTATCCCGCGATAATCATGTGACAGTACCTTTTAATTAAACTACTCAGTCCTTGGAGTTTTCCCACCATGGAGGGCAGCAGTGGAATTAAACTAGCAGGGGGACTTCTCCTCCCTAAGTCCTCTACCATCTCCAAGAAAACCTGCACAGCTGGGCCCACCTACAGCATTTCTTTTTCTTGGAACATATCCCTTCAAAAATTATTTAAGCACACCAATTTTACTGCTGTTCCCTGCAGCACGGGTTACAGGAAGAAGCATAAAGGAGACTAGCTGACTCCACTGTAATTGTGGCAGGAGCAGGAGGGTTTCTCAGCAACTGATCTGTGCAGCACTGGCTACTGGAACCTCCCAGAGCTGGCACCAGCTGAGATTTACTGCACACATGCCTGCACAGTAACCACACCAGCCACTGGAATAACAGCAGGCGTCCCTTTGGAGCTCAGAACAAATGTTCATTTAAATAAAATTAATGTTACAGCAAGGCTGTTTCACAGAGATTTTTACCTACAAGCAAAAGGTCTGCCAACTCAAAGTGACACTGTACCATATTCTTCCCTGACTTTAAACACACTGCAGCCACACTTAGTGGCAATTTAAAGAAAAAAAATCTGTTTCCTACAGGATCGAAGTATTTTGAAGTATGTATATGCATGCACACACACACATATGAATACACTTACACATATATTTAAGTAAAATATGTAAGTTTTACATAAATACAACCTGCTCTGTCTAACAAAATTAAGGACAGAGTGGTATGAGCTGTGTAGCTCAAGACAAGTGTGAAAAAGTTTAATGCAGTATTGGGCAGGTCTACCTCAAATAGCCTACATCCCTGTGCAAGATCACAGTGTTGTAACTCTCTAGGGATGGCAAGGAACACAATAAATTGTCCTTGGAATTAAAATAAACAGTTTGAATATGGATGCAGGTAGTCAGCAAGAAATGCTAATTGGCAGTTCACTGATAAAAAGACCTTGAGAAGCACTATCTGACAGAGACTGAAAATAGTTCATGCCTCAAACATTGATATAAAGTTTTGCTCATTATAAAGAAGCTACAACCAAAGAAGCATCCCTGAAGACTGGAACTTTGGACTGAAAATCAAACTGCTGATTAGAAAAAGGGAAACCCATTGTTCAGCCATCTCAGGCAGAGGGGAAGGTACACATCCACAAAAGGCCAAAGCCACCAGCTGCAGTCAAGTTTGGGGTGGGGGAAGAGCACAGCTCACAGAAGCCAGGTTTACACAGACTCCCCCCGCCAAGGGAGGGGAGAGGAGGAGGTTTTGGGTGCGTGGCATAACCTCTGGTCAGAGGCAATAAACACCCATCCTCTGTTTTACACAAACTGGCCCAGCTGTGGAACCCCCCAACCCCACAGGCCACATCCACGGGACATTCACGTGAGAGGCCGTGCACCACAGGACTGCACATGATGCAACAAACCCAGAGTCTGCTGTAAGAGACTGCCCCCTCCCCAGGGGGACATGTCCGGACATTGCCACCTGGCTCGAGGCTATATAAATCCATCGGATTCTATGCTTTCTGGGGGACCTTCACCATCGAGAAGACCAGCTGAAGAGGATCATCAGGATGCCAGTGGGACCCACGGAGTGGTGATATTATTTTGTCCTGTCTCTGCCCCTCTCTGTCCCCCCACCCCTTTCCTTATTTCTTCCTTTCTCTCTTTTCTCTTTCTTTCTCTCTCTCTCTCTCTCTCTCATACCAAATAAAATCCATACCATTGACTAGCATATGGTCTCATTTGCACCTTAATTCAGGCTGAGGTATTTCTAAGAACCTTTATAATAATTGGATCTTAACACCATCCACAGTCACTCCTGATTGAAGTTTCTTTCAAGTGCTCTTAACAACATCCACAGAGGTAACAAGAGGGGCACCTGATAGGCCTCAAGATTTCAGTAACACCTCAACACAGACTTCATCTCTTCAGTTCTTTGCTCACAAGTCAGTAATTTTTTCTTTTTTGGTTTGTTTTGGTTTTGTGTTTGGTTTTTTCCCTATATATGTACTAAGAGAGAAAAACTAATCACATAAATGTTTACTCAACAAAATACAATAAAGAGTATTCTATCAAAACAAAATTGTTGAAGGGAAGGTAAACTTTCAACCTTCTGTCAAAACAGTCTTTTTCTCTAAATCTCTAATTTCTGGTATTGTTTCTCAGGATTTCTTCTTTACAACGTAAGTTAGACAACAGAATATTAACATGCCTATCCCATGATGATGCTCAATTTTAGTTTCTCCTACATAATGATTACCTTATTTATGACAGCATCATCTCCAACTAGTAATCCACAGGATCACAGAATACCCTGAGTTGGAAAGGACCCACAAAGATTACTGAGTCCAATTCCTGATCCTGCACAGGAGCCACCCCAAGAATCACACCATGTGCCTGAGAGCATTGTCCGCAAGTTTCTTGAACTCTGTCAGGCTTGGTGCTGTGACCACTTCCCCGGGGAGCCTGTTCCAGTGCTCAACTGCCCTCTGGGAAGAAGAATCTTTTCCTAATATTTAATTTAAATCTCCACTGACACAGCCTCCTACACTGGGGACCAGAGACAAGAGATCAGTATCTGCCCCTCCTCTTCCCCTCACAAGGAAGTTGTAACTGCAGTGACATCTCGCCTCCATATCCTCTGCTCCAGGCTGAGCAGACCAAGTGACCTCAGCTGCTCCTCACACAGCTTCCCCATCTTTGTTGCCCTCCTTTGAACACTCTCTAATAGTTAAGTGTCTTTCTTATACTGTGGCACCCAAAACTGCCTCCAGGACTCAAGGTGAGCCACCCCAATGTAGAGAAGGACAATGCCCTCCCTTGCCCAGCTGGTGATGCTGTGCCTGAAGCCCCCCAGGACAGGGTTGGCCCTCCTGGCTGCCAGGGCACTGCTGACTCACGTTCAACTTGCCATCGACCAGGACCCCCAGGTCCCTTTCTAGCATCTCATTCCCAAGTCTGCCTGTCCATCTGGGGTTGCCCCATCCCAGCTGCAGAATCCAGACAGGTTACTGACAGAGACATTATCAAAATCTTCACTGAAGTCTAAAAATATCACATCTACTCAACTAGGTGGGTAACCTTGTCATAAAAGGAAATTAAGTTTGTGAAGCAGGACTTTCACCTTGTGAACCTGTGCTGGCTGTGCTATCCTCCAAGTGTCTTTCAATACGTCCAAGAATAACCTTCTCCATAATTTTACCAGTCACTGTAGTGGCAGTGACAGACCTTTAGTTTCCAGAGACACCCAGCTTGTCCTTCCTGAAAATCAGGACAATGTTTGCCAGCTTCCAGACAACTGGAACCTCTCCAGATTCTCAAGACTGTTCAAAAATCATTGAGAGAGGTCTCACAATGATATCAGCCAGCTCTTGGATGAATCCCATCAGGCCCCATAGACCATGAGGCTGGAGCAGCAAATCCCACACAAATTCAGGGTTGAATGGAAGTTTATCATCCTCACAGCCATGGTCTTCCAGCTCAGGGCTCTGGGACCCCTAAAGCTACCACCAATCACCATTGTTAAAGTCCAAAGCGAAGACAGCATTAAATATCTCTGCCTTGTCTGTGTCCCTGCTGGTGAGGCGACCATCCCCATCACATAACAGGCTGATGTAATTTCTATTGACATTACTGCTATTGACTGCTATTGACATTACTGTCCATTAAAAATACAATAACTTGGTGATTTCAATGTTGTCTATCCAGTTACTCTCCCACATGTTTACAGTCATCTTATTCTAATGTCCCTTTTATTCCATTGCTTCCTCCAAACACAGGCTTTTCACAACATTGAGGCAATACAATTTCAACATCTTTCCTCTTATCGCTGAACACCACAGCCTCTGGTCTCTTTCTTCCCTTCTGTCTTATCCTAGTACTTTTTCCATTCTCTGTACATAGATCTACTTCAGTTTAGTATTCTCAGCCTTCACTCATAAAATCCTTCTCACAATATTTCTCCCATTAAATGTTTGGAGAAATGAGCCTATTCATTACAACCCCCAACAATTCCCCTACACGATGCATTAAAATTCAATCCCAGCGTAACAGCCAAGTCACACAAAGCCCACGTTACACCACCATCTGCACAACAGGCATATACAAACCACGCAGATCAAGCAAAGGCAGCATGAGAAGTCCATTTGGAGTTGAATCTACCAGTGGATGTTAAGGACAACAAGAAGCACCTTTGCAGAAAAGGACGGGGAGGTTCTGGTGGTCACAAAGCTAAATATAAGCCAGCAATGTGCCTTTGCAGCAAAGATTGTTCACAAACTCCTGGGCTGCAGAAGAAACACTACTGCCAGTGTGCCAAGGCAGGTCATCCATCTACTCAGCACTGACAAGCCAGCTCTGGGCTTCCCAGTTCAAAAGAGACATGGACATACTGGAGCAAGTCCAGCTCACCATGAATGTGATGAAAGGCTTGGACATGTGACACAGAGGGAGAGGCTGAGCAGGCTGGTACTGTTCAGCTGGGAGAAGAAATGGCTTGGACCTAAATGTCTAAAAACACTTGATGGGAGCATGAAAAGAAGACAGAACCAGACTCTTCCTGGTTGTATCCAGTGAAAGAACAAGAGCCAACAAGTACAAAGTACTTGTACAAGAAATACAGGAAAGTCCATTTTAAACATAAGAAAATAAAAAACTTGTTAACTACAAGAGTGGTTGAACACTAGAACAGAGTTGCCAGAAGAGACTTTGGAGTCCTGTTCCTTGGAGATACTCAAACCCCAAGTGGACAAGGTCCTGAGTAAGCTGCTCTAATTGACTGTGCTTTGAGTGGTGGTTTTAGATTAGATGATCTCAGAGGATTGTTCCAATACTTCAGAAATTCTATGATCCTATGAAAATTAATGTATTCAAACTTCAAGCTTGTATTGGATTGATTTACTTTAAATGTATTTTTTTTTAAGAGATCAGCAACATGTTGAGTGCTACCAACTAGGTCTTAAAGATCAGGGTATTGCCAGTGAGGTTCAGGTAAAATTGCATTGACATTACAAATATTTTCCAAAAGAACAGCTTGCTAATCTCAGGAAAAAAATCCTGCTGTTACCACTGGGCATTTATTCTTTTACTTACGGTATTTGTCAGATACCTGAGAACAGAAGACATTGTCAACAATGTAAGGGCAAACCAATTTTTCACAAAAAGTCTTGCTGAAAACAGACATTTTAACTGCCCCAAACCAAGGTCTGATAGGCACAAATGCAAACACTCAATTTGGAGTGCATACCACACTGAAATTTGGCAGAAGTGCAAATAACATCTTTGTCTTTTTTCATCTCCAAGGAAAATGTTCTGCTTATACTAGAACTAAAAGGGAAGACAGTTTCATCTAATAAAAATATTCTGCCTGTCTGCTAAGTGCAATAGCTTTTCTGTAGCTTCAAGTTTTACAATATATGGACAAATGTTTTAATTAGGCTGTTCCTGATCTGTGCAGGACAAAGTACACATTTCAAATGCAAGACTGGCAATATTTTCTGAATAGACAACCCTGGTACACACCTGCACATGCAATAGGCAAATTTTCTCAGAAGATCAATTCAAACAGGCACTACATATGAATAAACACTGCTATCCAGCAGTATTTCAAACTAAACTTTCACCTTAACACAAGTACAATAATAAAGGTTAGGAAAATGTTAAACATCACAGAAGTATGTGGGAATGATTTAGATTGACAACTCAAATACTGAACAAAAAATAAAGCCTTTATCTTAGAAGAATATTAAAGCAGGTAAGAACATTGCAGTTTCTGTCATGAACACTGACATGGAGCTGTATGTTACACACATTAGTAATTACACTTTCAATGTCTTACCAATCAATTAGATAGATGTCTGGAGTTAAGTTATTTTTTTTGAAGTGAGCAAATAACTTTGGCAGATTTTCTTCAAAGAATACCTCAAATGCGGCAAAGTAAGTCAACATCTGGGAAAATACAACAGGGAGAAAACAAGCAGTTAGCTGTGTTATTAATAGGCTTAAATGTATTATCTGTTGTAGGATTAACACTCTTCAAAAATAGGATCAAATTAATTACATGATATTATAAAGAGCTAAGCATTTACATAAAAGGCAGCATCTGCAAGCACTATGAGTTTAAGATCCACTCTATATATGATTCTCATACTAAACAATGTAACATTTGCTTTGAGTCTTGGCCAGCTTCCTTTGGAAAGAAACATACCAGCAGGAGAGAAGTTTTTTGCTGATTTCTCAAAATAATTATAACAGAATGGTGTTTTATGCTTGTGGCAGTAATTTAATATGATACTGAACAAAATCCAAGACCCAATGGAACATAATGAAATACAAAACTAAAATAATGTTACTACTCCGTAGCAACAGTGAAGAGTCCAATATATTTCAGTCATAAATCATATTCTAATACCAAAGCTATTCTAATAGTCTAATACCAACATAATACCATACATTCTACATTTAAATAATAGGCATTTCTTTTGCAAAAAGGAAGATATGAGTTTCACACAAAAAATTCAAAGACTGGGACAAAACACCTATGCAAGAGAAACAGTTTGTAACTCTCTGACATCATGACCCCTGAACTTCATTGCTTTTAGCACAATGACTTTTATGCTACTTTAAAATTCGAGTATTTAGTCAAATTTCATAACTGAGAGCATGTTAAAAACAAATCTTCCAATTCAACTAAGAGTTAAAAACAAAAGGTTATTTAATCACCCTCCCTAATACTATAGGGAGAAAAATTAAGCAAAGTTCTTGAATGATTCAGTAATTTTAACTACAATATCCCAATAAAAGCAATTAAGAAAGGCTGTGATTTCTTCAAAGTTTGAGTTGCAACAGCATACATCTTCCCAAAACATCATGACAGTAAAGGGAAAAGAGGCTCCTTTTGGAGACTTCTTTGTGTAATCCTTTTAAAGGATGACAAGTTTGTTTCCTAGGTTTTTTTAATGTCCTTATAGAAGTATTTCCCATTTCCTCTGAATGAAGTGACAGATGGTGGACTACTTTCATTAACAGTGACAAACAAAAACCTGAGCCTGCTAGTAAGTACGAATATAAGGCTTTAAGTCAATCAGAGATGGGTGTATGCTACAGAAGTAATTGAAGTTAAATCTCTGAACCGTCAGTTACTGAGAAACAGCTTCATGTCAAACATGACACCAGAAATCCAGGAACCCACTTTAGAGAGCTGTACCCCTGAAACAGCTTCCCAGCGTGGATTTTTAAATGCATGAAATCCAAGCACCTATGAGACCTGTGAGTATAAAGAAGGAAGCAGGTAATGCATCAGAGAGTCCTACTTTCAAAACGATCTGCTGGCACCACTGTAAGACAGTTCTACTGAAGTTCCTACTTTCAAAAGTACTGCAGAGACAGGACCTTACACATAACTGCTACAGTAATTTCTATTGATAGCAATGTGGGCAGCAGTACAAGTAATTTTGATCAAATCTGCATTCAACAAGACATTTCATTAGTGGTAATGAAAAAATATATCATTTAATAAAATTAACCAACAAAAGAAGTCAAGATAAACTTGTATAAACTACTAATATTTACACAACTAACTTATGCTGGTATTATTTTTTATTAATTTACTATACAACAAATCAGCATTTGCTTATTAAGCTGACACAAAAAGATGAGGGTAGACTGTGGATCATTATGTTCACCACAGAAAGCAAAAACTGTCACACTCAAGTGTCACTAGTCTCTTTGAAATATTAGATGACATTTTCCTTGAGTTGTTAAATCATGGGTTTACTTTCATGATGTTAATATTTCACATATCACCATCTCTGCCCTCTGTAAGCACACATTTATCACATAGTCCTTATTTGGCCAGCGTAACAGAACTGAACAGCACTATCAGAGAACACCAAACCGCACCAGCTCAGCTAAAAAAATATTTATCTTATTCTATCCAATTTAATTCCAAAACCATCTTCACAAAAACCGTATTTACACGCTAAATGCACAAGCATGTCCTCTTTTTCCAAGTACTGTAATGGAGATAGCTGATACTGCTCCCAGCAATGCTGTCTGCCCTGTGGTACATTTTCTTATGGTATTTACAACAGAGGAAATTCAGGGACTGAACGGGGAATGCTTTTCCAGCAGGAATACTGATGGGGTTTCTAGTGTCTACTTTTTAAGCAACAGTAGTGACTGTTGTCATCATCCATTCCCTTGCTTTACTTCTTGCATTTGAACTCTTAAGAGGCAGATCCTATTTTCACAGTGCCAAGAGGTAAGTGAGAAAGAAATACAGGATGCCATGTATTTTACCTTTAAAGTAAATTAAAACCACATTTGAGGAGATGCGTCTTATTTTGCTAGTGTACCTGCTAACATGGAAATTTAGAGACTCCAGTCAGCTCCCACTGAAAACTTGAGGGGTCAGAGGTTTCCTTCTCTGAAAAGGAGCCTGTGGGACTCAAACACAGCTGCTACAGGAAGATATGGAAAATCTGGTTCTCCCTGCAACAGTCTGTTTTTAGCAACCTATTAGCCTACGATAAAAAGCACCTTCAAGACACTTACATTAAGGTGTCTTCAGCTTTCAACTGCAGTGCTGTTGAAAACCACCTACAGTATTATTCTCATAACTATTCTCTGAGCATCATAAAATAGTTACTTAAAAATTTCATTCACATGTCTTGGTCAAAAAGTTTGATGGGGTGATCTTTGGTTGGGTTTGACTTTTTTGAGGGATTCTGCATATGTGTGTTGGGGTTTTGTTTCATTTATCAAGTGTGTTGCTTTAAAATCAATTCTGATTTATTTTCCAAGCTGCTGAAATAATCAATTTTTATTTTTTTAAATTTTCCCTACACATTATCCACAGCATGTTGATTACAGGTTTTTTTGCATACTTACAAGGCCATGGTCCACACGGAAAAATGCCATCTGACAGGGCTTGTTTAAAAGGTTAGAAAAAGCAATGAAGGCATCTGCAGTATCCAAGTTCAAGATCAATACAGCTGCTATGAATGACATGCCCTGTACCTGAAGAAAAGAGACGTGTTACCCTTTAGCAATAACTGTATTATACTGCCTCATTTTGTCCTCGTGTTCACTAGAGCTTAATGCATTCACGGAGCTGCTGCATCTTGAGAAATGTTCAGAAAAGCAGGATTTTTTTTAACCCACATGCCCCTTAATATCACATGTTCAGTGCATGGAAACTAACAATTCCCATGTTGCCTTCTTTCAAAGACTCCAAGTTAAGCTCCCAAGACAAGCTAGGTCGACAGCACTTCCGAATATACAGAATAAAGACTTTTTTGAAGAATAAGGTGTTTCTAAGTAATCCTTTTTGTCCCAGGGATGGGTCATCTAGATCCTTGTTTGTGGAAAGCTGGACTTGGACCCTAAAGACAAAGCCTGTACTTTTGTTTTTCAATCAATTACCAGCAGTTAAAGACAACTGCACTGACTCATTTGACAAACAAAACCATTTTAAGATTATATTCTTGTTTCACTTACCATAAGCTCATTATATTGTTTTTTTCTCTACAAAGAGAAACTCTGTTACTTTCTCTACAAGTCTGTTGCGGAATCCAGGCAAAACTCTCTCACCTTGAGGGTGCAGGGCTGCTACTGTGAGTCACAGGGAGCAAGGTGTGACTGTCATTCCTGCAAACCTGAGGAACAAGCTCCTTCCCAACACAACAGGTTGTTGCTGTGCCACATGAAGCACAGCAGCTGATCTGCCCTTTGTCTCATTTCCCAGCAGTCATGTTCAGCAGCTCTTGCCAAGCATTACGTGCTACCTACAGAGTAGGAACATCCCCTCTCTACGCTTGCCATGTCTAAAACTGCTCCTGAATAAGGAATAAGCCTCTCTGTATAATCCTGCTCTGCATACAGAGACTAAATGAAATCTACTCAGTCCTCTCATAATTGCTACTTCAAATACTATGAGTGAGCTCATGTAGCTTCAATGGGCATTCCTTTAGAGACTGGTCCAGAAGTTCACACTGCTAAGGCACGGAAATGCCACTCATTTCAATTCAACTGCAGTCTCAGTAAGACTGATACCAACAATAAGTACTTAACTACACCTTCTCTTTGATTCCAATTTTCAAATTACCTACTTTTGAGTACAAATATGAGTTTTCCAATTACTTAACCTGTAAAAAGCTTAAATCTAGCAAAAGAAATGTTATACACACTTTTCAGGCATGTACTGGAATAGAAAAAAGCACACACAAACTCCACAAAACCATTTAATACTGGTCTAAAAAGGACTGATTAATACAATCCTTCCTCCCCTAAAAACTACTTCCCTCCCCACCCCTGAAGAAACAAATTCTTCACTTACATAGCCTACGTCAGGTCTGTAACAAGTATAGGCTCCTAAAATACTGTGCAACGTGTCATGGTAAGGACCACCCTATAATTAAATAAAAACAAGACAAAACATCTGATTATACAACAAGCATGTTAAAAAACCTTCAGTGCTACAGATGGTCTCTATTACTGCTGACAAAGGACACATTCTTTCCCAGTGCAGCTTAGAATAGTTGAAGTATTCCAAACAATTTGAGCTTTAGAAGAACGAAACAACTCTCCAAACCCCATTTATTATAAATACATACAGTTCATCCAATACATTGATTACATATTAAATACTTATACAATAAGAGTGCAAGCCTAAGAGATTCCTTATAGCTCAGCAGCACTTTGACAATAGTGCCAAGAAAGTAGAACAATAATGCAAACCACATAATTATCTCTGAGACTGGGGCAGAGTTCAGCCACGAAGAAAACAGTCAAAACAGCAATATGCCATAACACAGAAAGAGCATATTGAGAAAGACACGTATGGCTAAAAAGAATTTCACATTATTGACTATTAATAGCTGCCATATCTTGCACTGAGTACTGTAACTGACTGAGAATTTCCAAAGGGAAAATTTTTTGCCTAAAATGTTGATTTATCACAATCTAAACCTTTTAAAGGGCTGCTGAAATTTGTACATAGAAGGACAAAATCTGATTAAGCTGAATCACTAAAGCACACCAAAACCATACCAGCTATATCAGTTTTTCATCAAACAAAAAAAAGGGGCCAACCAGTCCCATTTGTTTGAGGTGTTCTCTCTCACTATGTATTTATAACCAGCAGTGTTGATTCACTGACTTGGGAACACTCACCTGAATCACTTCATCAGATAGAAACCAGCATGAAATAGGCTGGATAAATCACGATGATTACCCAACAGCTTGGAGTTTTGTATGTACCTTGATGTTACTCTTTTCTAGATTATTTCTAGTTTTCCAAAGTCTCTAGGAACTTTATCCTCTCAAGATGTGTACTCCTTCAGAACTCAATGGCCTGTTCCAACCAAGGGACACGCAAGATTATGTAAACTTAATTTCCCTGAGAAGTCAAGACAAAAGTTAACACTGCTTACTTGTTGGAATATACAGAGACTAGGAAACGTTCTTGAGATATCCAGTTTTATTAACTCCAAGCTTGCTTCTCTGTCAGCTGCAGAAAATCCAGCATCTGCAAAAGTCAAAGTTACTACCTTTATTACAAAGATCAGTGTACACTTGATCTTGTTTTTATTTTCCAGTAAGAGTTAGCTTTTGCACAGTTTATTTATTTTGATGTGATTGCTAGGGAATAAGGCTAAAGACAGACCAATTCCCCAAATTCAGCACACAGGCTAAGCAGAAAGTATGTCCTGACCTAGAGCAACCCTACAGTGCACAGTGACCCTAAATATGTTTTGAAGCAAAGTCGGGAAAGATGCAGGCAAGGCAGGTCAGGCACTTTTCCTGTATCTGCTGACAGATCATTAGACAGACACAAGCCTGTTAACTTATGATTCCCTCACCTCCAACAAGGCTTCCCAGTGGATCCTGAAGTAGCTGCCTCTGTGGAAAAGCCTTGGTGGAAGAGAGAAGTCCTAAAGTGGCAGCCTGTGATGGATGCTGCCTACCTCTACCGCTCTGAAAGCTCTCCTTTCAGATTCATGTTTATTTAGTCTTTGTAGATCTTGTTACTTGTTACACTCTCCATAACTGGAACAGATCTCGTACCAAGTATATCTGTATAGTGCTTCTTTCTGACATCAAGATATCTTACTGGTATTCTGGTATAGTTGGGAATTACCTACTGCTGCTTACTGAGCAAGCTGTCATTAGACAATGCTTGTACCAATCACATGAGCATCTACACTCCAGAAAATAAAGAGGAAACTGGAAACATACCAGATGTTATCTTATTTAAGATATAAACAATCTTAAGAGAACAAAGTGGGGATTTCCAATCAAAAATATTTTTCTGCTTAAAAATCCCAGTATGTATGTTCTCCTTTTTTTTTCTCTGCTCAGCACAGTTACTCTCCAAAGGCAATTTCAATCATTTGCATGTAGTTTTATAATCTCTCAAAAACAGTCAACTCTTTCAATTAATTAATAAATCTCAAACTACTTCATCTGCAAAAAAAAATTGCTGCTCTCTGAAACACACCAATGACTTGAGCTCAAAGCTGAAACAAGGGACTAAAACGCAATTTTCTGATCTAACTTGAGTTGCAATTCCAAAACTACAGATGCAGAAAAGTATTCTAGTGTTGCAATTCAAATGATAATCCCTAAACTACTGTTTATAGTTTCCCTACAAATCTGCATCAAAATAAGAACTGTACCTAGAGATTGTTTACAAAGAAAAATGAACAAGTGTGTTTTGTAACACACCAGAATTTCATTGAGAAGAATACTGCTATTTCTTGCTTTCACAAAAAGACATTTTCCTTTACCAGAACACAACTTTATAAATGATTCTTTTTGTTTGTTTAAAATATGTATTTCATTTTAAGGAATTATTTTACAAAATGTCTTATTCTGTAACACTGCATAAATCATTTACAAAAAGCATACCTTCACATTCTACTTCAGCCCCTCCTGTGCTAAGTGATCGCCACTTCTCTTTGGCACGAGCCAGGCAAATATCATACAGCTCTGGAAAAAGAAAAACACAAAACCAAGTCCACTATTTGCACATGCTCATGTCCACTAACCACCTACCACACGGGCAATGTTGCCCTAGGCATTAACAGTAGCAGAACTTCTAATTGGGTCACAGTTTTGAAAGACATGTTCTGCTGACCTGTAACTTCATATTAAGTGAAAAGCAAAGGCAATCCAAGTTGCATTTTACATTCAAATATTTGCTTTTTCTTGCAGAGCACTGATGTGCTCAAAATAACAGTCTGAATGGATAATCAGGAAAGTCTAGCAAATTACATGTAAGAACTGCATCCAAGGTAACTAAGCAATGCACAGAAAAGCAGCACAATACAGCAGCAGTACAGGCAGTCTACCACATTTCCATGTTGGAATTAATTACATATGTTAGTCTTTCAGAGCTGTATTTTTCTGTACTCAGAAGTAATAGATTATTTCTATTTTCACAAATTGAAGTACAAATCTTGCCAAGGGTCTTTTAATCTCTTACAAACCTGTTGTCTTGCTTCAAATCAAAGGAAGCACACTACTCATAGACACATACTCATAGAAATTTCAAAATTAACAAAAATTTTTTATGTTTCAAAAGGAAAAAAAAAACTTGAGTCATTAATTCTGACCATCTCCATCCAACATCAAAGCAAGACACAGTGACAGCAATATATCAGAAACAATTCACAGTAGCAGTCCTAGAACAGCTACAAGATTAAAAGACACTCTATTTGTGAACAAAACACATCAAAGCAGCACAAAAAAGCATAACTAGATAACATTTCCTCACACCCACACCACAACAGATACAAGACTGTCCCCTTGCTGTTTGACTTTGTAAGAAAATGTTGACAAAACAGCCTCACCATGGGTGATGTTTAACTCGTTGCCAATTGCCAAGCTCCAGACTTTGCCTCTCACACTTGGTGGAATGCCCTGCCACCACAGCTCTCGAACTTTACGGGAACAACACCTGTTTAAAGTAAAACAGATTATTCTACGAAATATTTCGTTGCCAGCTGGATTGCAAGTGTATCCTCCTACCACTGCTGATGGGATTCAAACCAAAATGAACATCAATGGTCCAAGAAGTCAAATACAATTTGCACATATCCATTCTTTAGTACTATTTTGCTTTGAACTGCAAAGGAAATCTTACTTCCTTCCAATGTAATAGCTTTACATTAACAGAAGCACTGCAGTCACAATACCCATAATCTGCAGCCATACTTGATCAGCAAGAATCACAGGGAAAAAGTAAATAAATGAAAAGGAAGTCCATACCTATGCCACTGCCTATGCTAAAAACTGGACAAGCTCCATACAAGACCAAATACAGGAACAAGTTACGGAAGTCTACGCTTCGCCCTCTGTCATCACCCTGCTGTGCAAACAGACATGCAGTTTCCCACTGTTCTGTGCCTCTGGAAAAATGCGTGAGATGTCACAAGGAGTAACTTTTAGGTGGGAGCTTGAAGGACATTTTAACAGAAAACAGGCTTTGAAATGGATGTAGCTGATGTTCAGCAATCTGAGAGCCCAAGAGGAGGAACAGAACAGCACCTAAGTATCAATGAAAAGTGGCAAAACCACAACAATCCGTTTATCTTTGAGCAGATTCTGAAAACTAAAATCTAAAACAGTGAATACACTGGGGAACTTATGAGTTTATAAACCAATAAAGGAAAAGGTGACCTTATTTTCACAGCAACCATAACAGATGCATCTTCAAATACTAAAGACAAACATGTAAATCCACAATTTGTTTAGACTTAGTTTATTATACTTCAGTTCTCCAAAAACACATTTTCCAACAAATTCTGGCCATGTTTTTAATATATATTCTCAGGATAACTGAATTCCATTGTTAAGCAAATTGCAATTCTGAGTGCTGTTGGTTTATGGTTGATGTTGTTGTGGTGATTGTATTTGGGGGGGGTGGGGCTGTTTTTTGTAAGATGACTAGCAAAGACCACCAAGGTACTTTATCAACTGCTTGTGCTGTGTCTTCGGAGGGAATCTTTTAGCACTTAATATAAATAACTTTTTCCCTATTTCTCTTTTCTATCATTTGATTATCCCAGCATGTATACCACTCTTTAATTAAGAGGCTTCATAAACCATTCACATACTTCAATCTACATTGGTATCACATCAACATCTCAAATAGTCAAGGAAAGCTCATTTCTGATGAATGAATGATTTCAAGTATTGTGCCTTTATGCTGTTACATTCTCTACCATAGATCACTTCTCAGTGCTTCAGAGTTTCTGAGTATCGTGAGCCTTCATTAAAGAAAAGTAATACAATTTAGCACAGCATCACTTCCAGCCACCTTGTAGAAATATAGATGTTGCTTATTTCCTTTGTAGCTGCCCAAGAATGATTTTCTAACAAAAGCTTCCAAGACCATTTAAAGATTATGCATCCTAACTTTGTAACTTTTCTTCAGAATATAGACTCTGCAATTTTTAATTAAAACTCAGTATAACATACTATCTTACATAGTTTCCCAGTTGGGTAAGATTTCATTGTTCCAGGTTAAAACAGCATTGCCAATGCTGTCTTCCAGTTTACAGCGTTCTTCCAGTTGTTTCTTTCTCTTCTGGGCTTCTTTAAGCTCTGCAAAAAGGAATTTCCTTTTTAAGTTAATAAAACCAGAAACTAAATATTCAGTTAGTCATGGCTACACAATCATATAAAGCACGCTGTGTTCATCCTAAAGTACAGTGGACTGTTCGAATTCTGAAAATTTCCCAAGCACACAGCAAGCTGAGCAGTGATGCCAAATGTGAATAAAGAACAAACTGGAACTACAAAAAAGTTTCATTTTCAACAGATGGGACAAAGGGAATTAGATAATGTATGGTTTCTTTGACCCTTCAAATCTAACCACACTAGTAACTTTGAATTAGCACCTCAGACAGCCAACAGCCTCACCTAGTAGAACAGGTCAGAGTATTTCTGAATAAAGGCCCACCCCTTTTATGGCAGACTCAAAACTACAGGCCAAATACAAATTTTTGTTTTGTTTTTATTCTTCTATTACAATTTAGGTATACTGTCAAGAAATCACAAGAGCCACATTTTTGATGCTACTTTGCATATGGATGATCTAAATGTCATACATCACAAATGGAAACCTTCAGTTCATTAACAAGAAAACATATTTCATGTCTAGTTTAGATGTATTTTACATTTCTGAATTATCACTCAGTATTTCTTCCTGCATCATCAACTACTACTTTTTCCACTGGAAATTTGTTAGACATGCATTTACCAAATGCAGGCAGCCAGTCTCTACAGCAGCACAATGGAAATACAGGACATGGATATGCATTCACTGCCTACAGTATGAGAAGGTGCTCACCTGGCAAGCAGAACTCACTGAAGAACAGCAGTACCATGAACAAGGTCTTTGGAATGAACACGTTCTACCTGACAGGTCCACTTTAAAGCCCCACAGAAGCTGTGCCTGAACCATAGCAACTGCCTCACAATGTTTTCAGCTTTGACACAAGCTCTTTGCAAGCCTGCCGAAATGCAGGCCTTCCATTTTTCTCTAACCAACAAGAAAGTGTTTACAGTCTTTGATCTCCTGACCTCTAGACAATGTATCGCTCTCCAAAGCTGTTCATCTGGAGTGGCATTACAGAAAATGGGTTTGTCGTGGTATTTATCTGGACAGAATGACATACTCCAGTTCAATGAAGACAGCACAAGGACCCGGTCCATCGCCTAACAATCATCCCATTTTTCCCAAACCACCTACCCTACGTGCTAAGAAAGAACAGGGAAACTCCTTTAGACTACACATACAGTAGTAGATATATTAAACAGGAGTCACACGAAGCTACAACTTCACTGGTAGGTGTATGATGTTCAAAATCACAAGAGGATATTTCTTTCAGTGTGTCAACTGCAGAATGCAAGCAATTCCTGTGTTCATATACCCTTTCTACTGTTTCATACGGTTCAAGGGTCTGGCCAGCTGAAAAAAATATTTCCAGTAGCTCCCACTGGATGCAAACCCAAGTCCGAATCTCCTATTATTGCAATGCTTGCTTTTAATTAGAAAACCCACATGGTCAATAATATCAGCCAAAAGAAACCACTACCATCACCTCTACATCATGTTCATGGTACAGTGTTACTAAAACACTTCTGTGAAAAATATCAGGCAAGAAATTATGAGCAAATCCTTGAGAAAGCTGTAAATTTTAACTAAGAGATTATCAGATGAACATAACTGCACACATTTTCCTATATGGAAAATTATGTGTTTATGTACTACAGCCTGAACAGGTTGTTTCCAGTATGAAACTGACAAATATCCTGCAGTTTTAAGTTCAGTCTTCACTAATTTGACCAACAATCTACTTGAATATATTACTAAGTTTTTAAACCAACAAATAGGTGCCACTCATTTAAGAGTTAGGGATTAAAAAATTATTTCCTGCTGGATTTTAGGACCGTTTTCTTTTCAGCTTGGGGCTGGGCTTTTCAACAAAACTACATTTGCTCCTCTCTCTTTGGACTGATTCTTCTTTGAGAGGAGGCACAGATCCCTCACATTACGGAGCAACAGACCGACACAAGTGCATTCCAGGTTTAGAAATGCCCTTATACTTTTCTCCTCTGAAGAGAAGAAATTCCATCACCTCTTTTTTTAGCTTGAACCACCATTTCTTCGTACTGTTGCCTGTGTTTCTGAGCTTCTTCTGCTGGTTTTGCAGGGAGGTTCCTTAAAAAAAAAAATTATTTACAGTTGGCATGACTGTCTAAACGAAATTCTAGACACTTCTAAAAGAAAAGCACACTCTGTTTCTTGTCAAAATATCCAGTCAAAGAGCAGAACAAGAGATCCTTGAAAAGAATCTTTTTTTTGACAGAGTCAGCAGAAGGGAAGAACACTGACCAGCTATGACTACGTTTATACACAGAATACGCTGAGTAATTTCCTTATATTCGGTAATTTCAGCACTTTTATTATTAAACTGAACTCAGAGGCTGATCTTCATAAAGGAAATATACTGGTATATACCAAGCTGGCAGGTTTTGATTTGAACTGGTAAAATACAGGACTGTACTCTTTCTTACTGTTCATCTTGTCTAAGAGTTACAGCCACAACTTTCTTTACCCACACACAATGACTCCCCAAACCAGCCACCTTTTTCCCTCTGTTCTCTGAGACCCCATTTCTATTTTAAAGACTTAACTCCTTCCCCTCTCTTCTAAAGCAACAAGTGGCACTGGAGTCATATTTAATATTCTCCACTTCTTAATACCAACAAAACATTTTGATTTGTGATTAAGGCTCTGCCATAAAAATACATGTATTCCTATGTCAGAACACGTGACCTTTCAGTTAATCATATTTGTAATTAACGTAACCATATGTATCTCTTACAACTACAGGATCAGCAAAACATCAAAACAGGAAATGACTATTTTGTTCTTCTCTATTGTAGAATACTGTATTTTATTCCTAGAACAGTTTATATCTTTGGTTAATAGAAAACCTATGCAAAAATTCACTTTCATGTTCCTGTAAGGTGTCACACATCAGGCAGCTGACAGCCCCCAACATCATTAATAGTTAGCATGCATTACAATTTATGTAATCACAGTGCCTGTAATGTACACATAACCATGTGATACTGGCCTATGAGTATTTTTCCAAATCAAGACTGTTACTAGAGAAATAACAGTAAATTTTCACATTGGTGAAATGTTGGTTTGTTAACCACAGAGACCCATCTACTCTTTTTCCAGTTTCACTTTGGTAAATTGATCTGCATCTTTTTTTAAATCCAACTCTTTAGAAATTATTTAAGTTAGGGACAGTTTGGAAAGGAAAACCAGACAAAATAAATCAGGTTCTGCTAACTTAAATTCTACCACTCAAATCATTTGCCCTATGTCTTAACATTACCACCATACATGTGAGATGATTTTTAGTATCTATTAAAATTCAATTAATACTTTTTCCATTTGAAACTAGAGGCACTATGGAATATTTATTGATTTATGACTATGAAGTTTTACCTAAACCCTACAAATGAGTGTGAAATCAAGAGCAGCTATTTTGAAAAAAAGAATCTTATTCCACTTTTCTGTCTGAAATCTTAAAAAAGAAACTACTTAAAACCTAATAGGTAAACATTAAAAAATAGTATGGAAACTGTAGGTAAATGATTTAAAAAAGATTCCTTAGAAAGAGTCAGAAGACAGCACTGCTGTCCAGAGGAGTCTTCCCCCTAGACGAAAAAGTGATGCTTCAATTGTCTTCAATTTTAAAAATAGCTTCCTTTTCTGCTAGAAGTTCCTCACTCTATCAACAGTAGGAAAGAAAGCAAAATCTGGACATTCTCCTGTAACGTAACACTAAGTCCATCTGTCTGAACTCTGTACGACTCAGATTATCCCACAAGAAAAGAGGGTTTTAACAGACAGGTTTTAAATACAACAGATAAGCTAGTATGTTTTGTTTCCAGTTGAACATAATAAAGCCTGCTATAACAAGTAATCACTCTTACATTTTTCTACATCTCCCACCATCTTGCCACACAGTCCATCAGCCAAGCCAGAAAGTTACTTAAGTAACCCTACAATTAGACTACTTTGATATGAGCATTTTTCATACAGGTTTGTTGATGAAAACACAGATCTATGTTATGACAGTTCTTCACACCAATGCACAGCTATACTAAAAATGCAGATGTCATGCCCATAAAGCCAGATCACATTCATAATCATAAACTGACTAAGCATGACTGAATTTGTGTAATTCAGGAGAAAAACATAGTAAAGCAGCTGCTGGTAAATTGCTTTGGAGTCAGTCTGCATACGCAAAAACCTCCTTGCAGTAAGAGGTATGAAACAACTCATCAAGTGCTTGACAACCCTTAAAATGTGATGCTGAACTCACTGCAGAGCAATCACTATATTGTTTCATTATTTATGGAGGTGTGGTCTTTCTCTGTGTAAACAGGATACTGTATTCTTGCTTCTCAGTTTCTTTAGCATATACCAGCTTTGTTTTTATGCTTAGGTTCTCTCATGGAAAATAAAAATCCCTTAATCATGTTTAGAAGGGAGAATTACTCAAAACTAAAGCTCTGCTATCCTAATTATCTCCCTTCACAAAAAGCCACTGCTTTTATTATAAAATAAGGTTCCTTCTGTTTGAATAATTTTTCTCATAATCAACCCAATTTCATATTCACTAGTCTGAAAAAAAAATCTGCTTTAGATTTTAAATAATCTGTTTACGTTAGAGTAAGCAAATACACTGAATTAGAAAATCTTTGCTAGGTTAAATTTAAAGAGATCCTCACTGTGGCACTTCTAAAACTTACGCTGGTCGGTCCTCTAAAATAAGTGCTGTAGTGGAGAGTGGTTCAAAATCAAGATTCTTCCTCACATTCTGTTTAGGAGAGAGTGGTCTCTGACCTCGTCCAGTTTTTTCTTCATATTCCTAGAGAAGAAAAACACAGGGCAACTTACAAGAGTGGAGAACGCCAAGACAATGCACTTGAGAATTTAAAAAGGGATCTACAAAAGTCTTCAAGATAATGCTTTCACATCTCAACCATACTGTAGTACCTATGAAGCTTTTCAACTAGAGCAACCTCAGCGCTGAAAACAATGGCAAAATTTATGTTCAGGAGTGAGTCTTGATGTTTTTTTCCATTCCTTCTATTTGTGAAAACATCTTAAGTCCCTCTGGCTGACAGCCTGCTTTTACAAAGTGCTACTACGAAGGAGTTTACAAACAGCAAATACTATCTGAGGTATAAAAATAGGACCTATTTAAATTTTTTGTTTTTCATTTAAATGGTTTTGAAATTAAAGTCAAAAATGAACACAAGCACCATGTCTTAAAATCTCCTTGTAAGATTTCTCCTATGCAAGCCGTTTTCATATGCAACAGTTCAACAATGGGGAGAGAAAAAAAAGGTTAAAATCACTGTTAGACAGAAAGTCCACACTTGGCACAACACCTTGCACAATCCTAAATCACAGTAGAGCATAACATGTTAACCTGTGTCTGTAATCAGACACTGACACACTGGAGCGAGACTAGCAAAGAGGCATCAAGATGGTCTGGACCCTGAGGTCTGGAGCAAGTGCCACATGAAGAGAGGCCAAGAGAACCAGGCTTGCTCAGCCTCCAGAGGAAAAGGCTTTGTAGGGAGGGTAGGGAAACACTGGGACAAGTTTGCTGAGATGCAACAGAACTCCCGACCTTGAAGGCATCCAGAGCTCAGGTTGAGGATGAGCCCTGAGAATCTGGTCTATGCAAACTCTGTCCTGAGAGGGGAGTTAGCCCCTCAGAGGTCCTTCTACCCTTAATTACTGCATCACCCTCATCTACAGGAGAGGACTTGGCATTCAGGTACCATTTTATTTTTACTTTTTCTACAAACACTGATTTTTAAAAAAAGTATACTAAAACCATAGCCTAATGGGGTAAAACAACCTTTACACAACTTCCATCTGCTTCAATGCTTGAAGTATTACAGCAAACATTAAGTATGCAAAGTATCAGTGATATACAAACAACAAACATGGTCAAACAGTCCTACGGAAAAATCACATCCACATTATAGTTCCTTCTACATTCAGCTTTATGATTCTTGCCACTTCCAAAACTCAAAAGCTTTCATGCACAGCTTTTTTATACCATTTCTATTAAAATAAAATTTAGAAAAAATGCAAATGTATACTATCAATGAGCACTATGAAGAGTGTTCCAGCTATGGACCTTTTCCTGCTAGCAGACAGTTCCTCTGACAGTACTGCTTTCTTTCTCTCAACCTAACCTCTCAATTTCATCAGAACTTTCTTGGGCAATAGATCCAGCATTTCCAACACAATGAGGTTCATTCAGCAACTAAAACGGGATTCATCCCTTCCAGAAAGGCTGTCTCCAATCACACCTTGAAAAAGGGATGGATGGATGAAAACAAGACATGATGCAATGAATGTGGAACAACACACCCTTGGTCTTCTACTCTGCGTTGTACAGTTCAATTCTACTTCAAGCTACTTCCATGGGGCTCAAAAGTACAGGTCCACGCAGCCCTCAGGACACAGAAAATCCCTGTTTTTCCTTGTCTATTAACTGGGCACTGCCTCAACAATCAATCCTATGATGACTACATTGCTCTAATGGGAAACATGGTCACGAATTTGGAATGTCTGGCTCATTAATACCAGCTAATACTGCTATGCATGACATCAGTTTGAAAACAAGGAAAAGAACCAAGGAAAATGCATTTAAACTACAGACTTTTACTTAGCTTTGTCAAGTAAAGGTACCCTGCTCACGCTGACAAAGCCATTCACTAAAAAAACCTCCAGAGAGAAAATAAGCAAAGAAATACTGTTAAAAAGGTATTAAGATAGAGAACATATCCAGAAAGCACAGGCATAGTCTTACACTGGTCACTTGCACCAGCAAGCAACTGAGAGTGACCAGTGTGTAAGTGCACCATCATAATGGGCTTCAGCTGCACCAGCTGCAGAGTAAATCCGCTGTGCTGATAGGAATGAAGCAAATGGCTTTTCTCTCTCCCAGTTTCTATTAGGAGACTGATTTTTTAATGAGCCCTTTTTCACAAATTAACATAGTCAAAAATTAACCTCTATTACTCCCTAAAGCATCTCAGAATTTGACATTAAAGCATATGCACTCGATGTTTATTATAGTGAAAGTTCCAGAAAAGCTGCTTAATTTTGACTTACGAAAATTATATTCAGGGTTCTCTTTCACTGAAAGCCAGCTGGAGAGCAAAATTGCTTTTGGAAAGTGAGAAAAGAATGTCCACACTGAGCTGCAACGGGAATTTTATTCTGTACACCAGAATTAATTTGGAAATCCCGTTCAGCTAAGCACAAAGTTCTCCAGACCAGCACCATGCGTATCCTTACAAGAATTTCTTGGTTAAGAAAATGTTTTATTTCTGAATATGGGTAGCTAGTTGCAGAATCAGCACATCAGTACAATTATGCAAACCTCTCAAAAGAGCCAAAGCCCACCCTGCATTTCAGCAAGTATTCACTGGTGTTCTACTCAGCACTACCCTACAGTAAAAAAGCCAGACCAGCACAAAAATGGGAGTGGCACATTTGATCAGATTACAAGTATGATTCCTTTGTAGGAATTTCATCCTTTTCAGTGGTAGCCAAAAAAGAATAAAAATGTTCTCTGGTGATATTATCTACAACACTGGTTTTTAATTCGGGAAAATTAAAAAAACCCAACCAAACAAAACCTCCCACCCCAGTTTCCCCCCCAAAAAACCCATGAAAACCAAATACCCTAAAATTCACAGGAAACAAAAGCTCATGGAAATTATCTTTTACTCCAGTGAGAAGAGAATGCAATTTCAGAGCACAGTGTATGATACAGCAATCAAGCACACTGAAGCCTCCACAAACTCGTATTAAGAGTATCTGCTGACTGAGCAAGTACAAGTATTTGCACATACAGGCATATTGCAATAGGCTGAGCTACACAATAGCTCATTTAAAGTTTTTTATTTTAAACCAGACTCAAATCTCTTGCAGGGACAAATAATTGAGCATCTGTTTAAATGCTATGCTGCAATTAGGGGTTACTAAGCTGATATGGTCACAAGTTAATTTTATGATCAACTTAAGATAAGCTGACCGTTTGTGATTTAAAATACAGCCTTATCACTGGGTTCATCTAGGCTTTCTTCCAGGTTTCACCTTTAGCTGTTCACAAGAACTGAACGAGGGTTTGAAGATGTTCTACAAGAGCGTGCTGTAGATTAAAGCACTGATTTAAATAATCCAAACCGAACAAAGAAAACCCACAGAAACACGCCTCCCGAAACCAAGTTTAATGCTGGGTGGAACCTGCCAGCTTTGCAGTTAAGATGCAATAAGCTCAGACTGTGGTGATCCTCTGCGATTCTTCAAGAAAGAGAAGCCAACCTATAAAAGGATCCTCGACCATCACTACCGAGAGACGCAAATAACCCTCTAGAACACAGGGCAAGTGCTGAAAGACCAACTGCGCTACCCGGGAGAGCGCTGTGCGACTTCCCACATGCCCCGAGCCTCCCCAAGCACCAGCAGCACGGCAGAACTGAACCTACAATAACACAAACTGCTCTATCAAGGTCATCTTGTTTTGGCCCTGCACGTTTAAAGGCAGCCACTTTCCGACGGAGCCGAATATGAAATATTCATGTTGGGTGCCGGAGCGGCAGACACCGGGCTGCGAGACTCTGCTCCACGGGCGGCAGCACTGCAGGGCGGGAGGGATGGCCAGCACAGCCGGGGGTTCTAGCCTGCAACCCCCACGCTCCGACACCCCGAATCCCCGGCGGGGCTGTGCTGCCGCCTTCCATCCCGGCGGAGTCTCGCCTCGCACAAAGAGAATTCCCTTCCCGGGAAGCTGGTTCTCCCCCGGACCCGGCGAGGCGATCGAGAAGCGGACGAGGCCGGGTTCACCGACACGCGTTCAATTCCCCCCCTCGCCCATCCCGCCTGGCCCGCCCCCCGCGCCCCGCAGCCGCCCCGCTCACCATGAACGCTGCGGTCCCTCACGGGCGGCGGCGCCGGAGCCCCATTGCCCGCCCCG
>VXAZ01005380.1:73407-105794 GCA_013399875.1 Gymnorhina tibicen | reverse complement strand
GGTCCGCCCGGGCCGCCCCGCCCCGCCAGCCGCGCTAATCACCCGCGGAGCCGCCGCACACCATCGCTTCTCTCCGCCTCGCCCAGCGCTGCCTGGGCACGCACGGCTCCGCCTGGCACACGCTTCCCGCCTCCCGGGCCGCCCCGGCAGCCCTGCCCTGCCCGGTGCAGCCCCGCGTCCATGACGGACAACCCAAACCTCGCACAAGCTCGTCTGCATTAGCCGCAGTCTTTGTCAGCTTAGCATTACGGCTGCTGGTTTAGGACGTAGTTGTATTTCTTAAGCACTGGCAATCTCTCTCCGTTGGTTTTCCACGCTGCCGCTTCCCCTCCCCGCGTCCCTAGCTCCAAGCCAGGCGTTTGCTTCTACCGAGTCCCGCTGCTGTGCCTTGCTGAGACAGCCTCGGTACCGGTCCGAAGTGCAAGAGCAGCTAAAACTCACCAGCCCCTACATCAGTGCCGAAGGAGCAGCAGCAGCGTTACGCTGAAATACTTCCTACAGCATAAGCATCTTTTCAGTACCACTCATGCTTTGTCCACCTCTGACAGCTCTAAGAGATAGATACATAAATCTCTTATACAGTTCTGACAACTTCCACATCACCTCTTGCTAAATATTTTGCCTCAATCCAGACAAATTGAGCTTGATACTCTTTCTTTGTCCAAAGGCTCTGTTATTTAAGTCAGTGGAGACGCCCAAGCTGCTGTGGCTCAATCTTTGGTAGACTTGAGTTTTAAAATATTATCTATTCACCTGCAACTGCTGCCATTTTCTCAGCTCTGCAATAAGGATTTCATATTCTTTAATCTCACTGACCATGGTTTGCAGCTGCCAGAGTGAACTGCTCATGGTCTTTATCAGAGATAAAATGATCTTAAGTCCCAAAATGAGCAGCAAGGACTGACCTGAAAACAGCTGGTCACTTAAGTATACTGCTTTCAAAGGGTTGCTTTGCAAAAGTTGAGATAACTTATTTTCTCCAAATTGCTAGGTGTTATATCAGCTGTTGTTTTCAACCTGTGACTTCACATCTATTTCACAGATACAGCAATACTATGCCAAATACAGAACAGCTCACTGTTTAAAAGTATATCGGCTTCATTCCCACCACCACCAATTAGTTACAGACCCCTGCCATCAAGTATCTTGTGTCAGAGCACAAGTCAACACAGCTCATGCAAAACACTAGAGACTCCAGTGCTAATGCTTTGTCTCATGAACTATCTGAAACTAAGTTATCACACATATCAAAAAAACATTCATTGAAGTTACAGCTATTAACACAGGAAAAAAGCGGATGCTGAGGAAGAGCACGCTTGGGTGGGCAGTGGTATTCCTGCAGTAGATGTCTATGCTTTCACACTGAAAATAGAATGATATTGCAGCTCTTCTGCAAAGCACCAGCTGGGAGAGAGGGATGCCTGGCGACACAGGAAGATACCGCAAGGTGAAAAGCGAAGTACCCCCTGTAACAAACCACAGCTGGCCACATGTTACACACACACAGTTGGTCACTATTAGTCAGTCACTATTTTTAGGCTGCTGTAATTGCAACACTACCTGAGACTACTTGACAAGTTATGTGCAAGATTTAATTACTTTTTTTTTTCCCCACTGGATGTCCCACCTCATTCAGTATATGAAATAAGAACGGGACCAGAATTGCTCAAGCAAACAGAAAACTAGTTTTTCTCTGTTTTTTAAGTCTTACCACTACCTCAGTAGCGCTTCAATGTTCCCTTCCATTGTTTTGTAACTGTCTACTGCATGTCCATCTGAAATCTCTCACCTTTTATAAATGAGGTAGTTTACCAGACAAATTTCAGCTGGTGCACACCCAGCACTTCACTGCCCCCCACAACCCTTCTGGCCCCTCTCATCATTTCTGTGCCACCATTACACAGCCATGTTCAATATGCTGGACTGGGGAAATGATACCACCAAACCACATCTTTTGTTCTGTTCCATTAGTTTAGTTTCTCTGCAATGCCTGCTGTGGGGCAATGCAAATGTGAAAGGAAAAAGAAAGAAAAGGAATATGCAGCAGGACTACCAGATGATGAAATTTGTGATGATCTTTGGGTTGGGAAACCAAGATCTGATTCTTCATGTGGCACCAGGCCAAAAAGTAATAATTTTAATGAAAACCCTTATACATACAGTAATCAAAGAGAATTTAAGGAGACTGGAACCTCAGGCAAAGATCTGATTATGACACTTTCCTTCAAAACTTAACAGAGAATACACACTTCTGAATTCAGATATTACTTTCAGACAACTTCTTAAGAAGCGTTTTTTATAACTTTGAAACCAGTACAGAAATACTCTGAAATGCAATTAATTTATTAGTTACTGATCTAACACCCTGAGAAATCTGAATTGCACACTCAACCTGTACACCTTAGTGATCTGCCAAGCTCTACAAATAATTAATGGTTCAAGAACCATCAGCCCTACTTGCTTTACACAGCTCTCTCTATACATGTATACCTATATATTTAATCCTCTTACATTAAAGAAAGGATACCTGAGCAGAAGATAGCAATGACATAACAGAACTTGACTGTAATAACATTATACGTGTGAAGTTTTATCTTCCACCAGGACATCTTTCTCATCTTTAGTACCACAGTATTCTCCTGCTCCAGACTTTACAAATTAGGAATACCTAAGCAATGTAAAAGATAAAATATTATGGCAAGGTTGTGAGGAAAACCTCACACTACTTGTAGGCATCATTTCAAGTGCTCTGAAATTTGCCTCTCTTCCCCTGGGAAGCATCTACTTTTCCTTTCTGATTACAGGGGATATAGAACCTGGGCTGGCAACTGTGATCCCACACAATCATACTGAAGTTAAATGAATAAAATAATCCATACATCTTACAGAAAGTTAAGAGTAAAGCAAAAGAGTAAGAAGCCACATACTCTGTTTTGCAGTCCTGTGCTCCAGCCACTGGAATATTTTAACAATTTTTCCACATGCATATTTTTATAATATGATATTTTGAGCAATGAAGGCATTAGGTTAAGGAACAGTTAAAACCTAAGCATAAAGGCCAGGTTAGTTCTTCCAAGAAAGAATAACAGTTTGCCATTTTGAAGTCTGTTGCCTCTAATCATTCAACATGCCATGTATCAGATGGTTCTCACCCTCAGGGTTCACGTTTCGTTTGCGCTATATGTAAATAATTTAAGTGGTTTTTGGTTATATAGAGTGACATGCTTCATTAAAAAAAAAAAAAGGAAAGGAAAGTATTTGAAGTACTCAGGGACAAAGCATACCATGAACCATGTTGCTTAAAAACAGCTTTTTTTTTTAAGAACAGCTTTTTACTGTCAAAAGCAGGATCTTCAATCATATTGTGCAGCATACTGTAAGGGGTGACTCCAACGTGAGTCACAGTAACAATAAAAAACCAACACCCTCCTACTTAGAACATTGCAAAGGACACAATTTAATCAGCATATACAAACATGTGCACAGTTTCCCTAGGTACTGACTCTATGTGGTACACTGCAATATTAATCAAATGGAAACATCTGCAAGAAAGGCCTCCAGCAGGACAAGCATCTGGGAAATGTCTGAGCAAGAGAATACAAACTAAATGGTTGTTTTATTTTACTGTTATTTTCTTGTGAGCATCTGCCAGAATAAAACACTATCAACACTTGCTTTCAGCCTATCCCATAAACATCACTTCCAGGGACTGGAATTCCATTGGATATGGACTTCATGTGAAAACATAATTTTACTTAATCTGTATGCCTGCGCACTGATCTTTCCACCTTAATTATCTGTACAGTCTCAGCATCATACCCTTCCAAATAATCTCTCAGCAACTTTTTCTTCTGACATTTCACATTAGTGCTGATGTTGCAGAAGAAAACTTACCCTTCCTATCTAGTCTCAAATAACATGCTCTTAATGTCGCTGAAGATCGTGTCAGAACTGTTCCCCTCATTCTGAGCGAGACACAAAAATAAAAGGACTCTCCATGCCACATCAACCTGATGCTCACACCACTCTGAAATGGCCAAAAATCCAGGTTAATTCCAGGATACAGAGGAAAGGAGTCACAGAAATATCACATTTCATCTTGCACGTTCTCAAATCAGTTGCAAAAACAACCTCAAATACTTGTAATCTTCAAGACAGTGTAAAAGTCACCCAGGAATGCCACCTACTTTGCAATGCACAACAACTTGTATTTTATGCTGTTCAGATACCCTCCACAGCGCACAGTCACTATTTTTGTTTGCAAACAGTTGTCTTTGTAGGTAAGGATGTGCACATTTGTATTTAGCACCATGACTCCAGCACGTACACCAAACTAATGTAGGGAAAGGTGCTTCACTTGATACTTTTAACCATATTCTACTTCTCCCCTGTCTTCAAATCTCTCTGCTAATTTCCCTTCTGCTTCCTCATCAAGATTTGGGTATCTTTAAGGGTCTCTGACCTCTTAGAGGCTTTAATGTGGTAGGCTTATTCCCTTGTTTTTCTGTAATTTCTAAGGGCAGACAAGCATAGAACTTTGAGTGGTTTTTTGCATCCATGTTTGCTTCTCTGATACCTGAAATTACCTTTGAAGCCCTTACTAGTGCCAATTTCTCACAGGCCTAATAAAAGCTTCTTTCACACTCACACCGACAGTGTGCTCCATATTGTCTCTCATCACTTGTCCGGTCTTGTAGATCCTTGTGCATTCTGTGTTTAATTTTACAAAAAAAAGCTACATCAAAATGTAAATATTCCTGAATATAATCATCTTCACAACTTAAGGTTCAGTCTTGACAAGAAGAAATTGTAGCTTTTTAAAGCTACACACAAATATAAATATAATATATGAAGGAGGGCAACGTATCTTTATAGTGTGGCTTAAAGTGATGACTATTTTTAGGCTTTAATATTCATGAAGCTGTTTCCACTGAACTTTGTCACGTTCAAGTGACAATTTCTTAACAGAGCACAAGAAAATTATGTGGAAATACTAACAGGCATGAAAAATTTGTAGTCAATTCAAGGCAAAAAATAGGACCAAGAGTCCTCAGAGACAAAAGGAGAACGAGAACATAAAATTTCCTAGTCTTCCTTCAGAAAGATATTTAAGGAAAAAGCACCAGTCTGGCTTTTCAAAATCCTTACATCCGTGTCTTCAGGGTTTCCACTAACACACAGTACCTCCATTCATTTTGCAGAGCTAAAGAACATCAGCTTTGTTTGTTGTTGCTAGAGACCGTGGTAAGAGTTAGCTTTTCAAAACCTGTATCTACCCCCACTCTTTAATTTTTGATGAAGTTTGAGATATATAAACTGGAAGACAAACAAAGAAAACATTTGGGTCAGGTTTCTTGGGAGCTTGCTTAAACTTAACACAAAATTAACACAATGAAGTCTAGCAAAGCTTTCTCAATTTTACACGTCAGCAATGGAAATGTTCCAGTCTCCAGTTAGAATAGGCAGTTCCACCATATTTAGGGGTTGCACACCTGCTTTCAGAAATTTATTGCCAGCTTTGCTTCACAGCAATGCTTTGCCAAGTGTTTGTGCAATGCAACAGTCAAAGGCACGTGGCATTATTTCCAGGCTTGCTCTCTACAGACATCTATTTTCATTCAAAAACCCGTGAGAGGACGGGGAGAATCTGAAAGCCTCCTGTGTGTTACCAGTGGAAGGTTACTACATGGAAAAAAGCTTACTGACTACACAAAGAAATAAGTGTTTAAGTATCTTTCTATTAGCACTGGAAGACATACAAACACCAGTCACATGATGGCTTCTTATTTAACACAAATGAGAGCAAACTTCCACTGATGTATCAGTTGTCCTGAAAAGTTATAATCTCTGGCCTTGAAATTTTGGGGTTAGAAAGAGCTGCGTACTTGATATTCAAAAGTAAATAATTTTTCCATGAATTTGTGGCTTCCTGCATTTAAAAATAATCTTGTGCTCTTGTGCTATCAGAATTCATATTCCAGCTAATGCTAACTATCAACTTGGGCTACAAAGTAACTGTCCCTATTGAGACAAAGAGAACAACTTCAAAGTTACTGCACTTCCCCCAAAACATACCACCAGCATTGAAACAGACTCTGCAGTAGAGACCAGCAGCTGACATTGTAACTGCAGTAACAACTAACCAAGCTTATACTTCTGTTCAGTATCTTTACTCCTCAAAGCAGATACTTATCCTCCAACATTGCCTGCTACACCTCTTTGGGATCCCTCCAGCTTCCAGGGCTTTTGAGCCACACTATTTACTAGGCATTTTAGAGAGCGAGAAAGCTAAAATAAAAGCTTTAAATCTGGAAAAGGAGGAAAAAGCCTCTCACTTCCTTTCAAAAAGACCTTGTAGCTTGTCATAGCTATTTAAACCAATGCTCAAAGCTTACTGTTTTCCATTAGTCTAATGCTTGTAACATATTCTGTACTTTTAAATGTTGTTAACATATGAGAAGAACTTCCAACAGCATCAAAAGCAGCACTTTGTCAGCTACACTCTGCTAGATTTTGATACCTGACTGGGTCATATTAAATTCTTTTATTATTAAAATACTCAGGAACAAGCGCCCTGACATAGTATTAAATCACCCTTTCAATTACGGTGAATGGAAGCTACTGCTCTTGCTTTATCAGTTTAAATATGATAGCAGTTTTGTTTGAGGCAGGTAATTTTCAAGACAGGACATGGGAAACACGCTCTTTGTAGAGTAATACAGTCCACTGCAATTGCTGAGTGATCCATTTAGTACTGTTCTTGTTGGGGAAAAAGAAAAGACTTTTTAGGACTGCATCATTGACATTAAAATTTCCTTTCTTTACTTATTTTTATTTACCTTCACAAAAATTAGATGTCCTTTACACATGATTGCAATAAAACAAAAGTATTTGTAACTGGATCAGAAGGAAAGACATGAAAGAGCAGTGCATTAAGGTAACTTGCAAGTTTTGGGTTATTATTCCCAAGTGGGGAAGTTAGCTACACCTTTATTTCCAGAGAATGCAACAATAATAGGCATAGGTTAGACTAACCACAGTACCTATACCTTCTTACACTGTCCTTGCTTCTTGTTAAAAAAAGGAACTCTGGCCCACAGATCTAAATCCTGCCTTTCCAAAGGCTGACAAATAGAAATGAACCCAACAGTGGAGACCACAGGAAGTGACTCATTCACACCCTTGGACTTCTTGTGCAGAACAGAAAAAATGCTCTATACAGTTTCTAGCTTCAAAGTGGCAGTGAAGTCTATGTGCACTCACTCACCCTACTGGCAGCTGTAGCCATCAGTCACAATGACTTACCCAGGCTATCCAAAGGCAAACTCAGTACAAGCAGAAGACAGTGCTTTATCCAAAGCTGTAGCTCTAGCACCTGTCAGAACTGGCAGCCAGCTTGAACCAACCACTTCCCCTTCCAAAGGCCCTGAATGGACCATGTGAACGCAGTAAAGCACGGCTGAGGCAAACGCTCAGAAAAGCTCTGTATTTTTAGCCACTGCCAGCCATCAGCAGAGGCTGCAGATGTGCGGATGCAGAACACGAGGCCGCAGCTCCCCACGCTGCACAGCTTCCACCCGCACTGCTCCTGCACATGGAGCTGCACGAGAACCTCCACACATCAGCAGTCTGGGGACTTTGCTCTGCTCTGGGCTTTTTTTAACCTGGAGAAAACATACTGCTTATAATGGGAGATTTTATCACTATCTGCCTAAAGCATGGGTTGTAGTAAATTCTTTCCATATTTCTTGCTGGGTTCTGTTCCTTTGAAACTCTTTTCCATCTAACAGATCCAAGCCAGAAAACAGTCTCTGATAAAATCACTTTACTTCATCGACTAGGATTATAGCTTAAATCACATGAAGATTGAATTGAATTATAATTAACCCAATTCAATTTACGAAGCTTTTCCTACAGTAATGTTACAAGCTTTACTCTTCATGCCATAACAAAGCATCACCTGTGAGCCAAGCAATTCATTTTCCTGTTTCAAGAGCTCATTTTTACTTTATCATGTGCTGCAGAGTGAGCCTCTTCAGTACAACTGATTTTAATTGACTGGAATGTTGACCCCCCCCACATAATAGCCATATCCTAATTATTACAGAAAAACATTTGGAAAAATTATAACCCCCAAGTTAAAAATCATAGTTATTTTTTCATTATTAAGGAAATGCCATTAAAATTTTTAAATATTCCAATACGGAATGTCAGAAAATGAGATCATAAAATATTTAGACCTGAATGTTTGAGTAAAGATTGTTATTGAAAGGCCTCAAGTATTCTATGTGCTGAATTTTATCAGTATTGAAATTTTAAAAATTAAGATGTTCCATTGAGATGTTCCATTCCATTCAATTCTTCTTGGAATTCAGATAGTGAAAGCTATATTGTACAACCCTCATAGGGTCAAAGCACACTTGGAAGGGAAAAAAACCCCAAAACTCATTGATTAAAAATGGATTCTGCTATTATAGAAAAAAAAATTAAAATAAACACACTATTAAAAAAAGTAATTTCATTTCATTGGGGAAGAAAGCTGTAACATGTCTCTAGGATACAGCCAAAATCTGGCTTTCCTCTATATGCTTTATTCTTTTAATACACAAAATCTTGACTGGCCACATGCAAACAAATTCTGTGAAGACAGATCACATGAGAGGAGACAGCCAAATGATATGCTCATTCTTGAATTTTTAAAGGAATTTCTTTTAAAGAGCATTCACTAACAAAAGCGGGGGGAGAAAAGTTGTTGCAAATATATGGTATTTACAACTTCTATGCTTGCCAATCTTGAAAAGAGTTTCTAAAAGAAACAGTGGCTGCAAAGCCTAGCTCAGTTCTACAGTCTACTGGAAGAGAATTTAACTTCAGTGGTTATTCTCAGTGAAGTGCTGTCATCTGACTTTTAGTGCATTTTCAAACATCAATTGCAAAAGCAACTGGCATAACCAGTTCTGCTCAAGCAGAATTCCTGAAGACAATTGATATAAAAAATTAATCATGCAAACCTCCATTGCAAATGCAGTTCCAGCTTCTTCAAGATTACTCAGTCTGAGAGCTTTTAAGTTTTAAAACATTTAACCAGATAAAAAGTATACAAAAGCTCTCAGTGACCGAGTAAAACAATCAGCCTGAGCATATACCAATATTGCTTCTTCATCAGAAGACTAATACTCACGTATATTTTCAGCATTAAAAACAGGACAAGCAACATCGTAGCTGGAGTGATTTTAATTCCTCCATTGTTAAAATACAGTATGATGCTATGTTGTATATACACTTCTTGAACAAGTGAGTGTTGTCACAAGAGTTTTTACAGGGCTTAAGAAAAGCCTTAGGTGCTCAAAAAGCCTGTCTGACCATTGTTTTGGTGAAGGATCACCTAAATCAGGCTGTGCTTTTAGATGCTGGTGAGGTTCAATTAGTGACTTACAGCACTACTCATGATTCAAAGTCTACATGCCAAAAATAATCTTAGAAAAGCACCAAATCATTTATGAAGGATCAGTTATTATTATCCAAGAGGCACTGGAGACAATTGTTTTAGACTGCAATTTTGCCAGAAACTCACTAATGGTTGGATGTCATACCACATAATTATTTAATAGTGACTGTTTTGTAACAAATTTAATACAACCATTCAAAGCTGTAATGTAAGGTAGTTTGGACGTAAAGGAAAAATATTCACATTACCAGCAACAACCACAAAATGTTAATAAATTATCTACTCACTTATTAAAAAACAGGCACTACAATAAAATATACTGCAGTGTCAAGAGTACTGCAATTATTAAGCCTCTTCAATTTTGTCATCAAAAATCTTTGGTGAATATTTCAGAACCATTAATTGTGTCAAGACAAGCTGTAGATAAAGTCTGAATGGTTGAGTACAGCGACAAGTTCGAAAAGCTGCCTCAATTTCACTTTGCCAGCCTAACTACAGCTAAGAACAGTCACATGACATATGGATTTCCAGAATACTTTACCCTGAATTAAGCAGCACAGTCCTTCAAATCAGCATTTGCATTTCACACAAAGCAGCTGGGTTTGAAGTTTTACTGCATGGTCTCTTTCCATGCAAACATTACTGTTCCCACAGCGGTTTGAGCAAGGAAGTGGCAACTGAAATACAAAAAAAGCTCCAAACACATAAAAAGGCTACTTGCAATCCAAAAATCCCAGATCAAGTCAGACAGATTGAAAGAGGTTGTTTTTTTGTCACTAAAAGAGCAGCTCATGAACTACTGACCACAGAGCTGGATTTCACAAGATTTTCCCCAGTGGAAAGGCAAGTCATTTGATTCACTAGGCAAGAGCCTGGGTTCATCTGTAGTAGAACCAGTTCCCTGAAATGTTGCTTTCAACAATTTTGGAAAAAAGTGAGTTTCACTTAGGTTTTTTATTCTCTTATGACACACTAAGGAAAGCTCTTCACGCCTCACGTACTCAATGTAATGACCAAGTAGAACACATTCTTCTGAACAGCACTGTCTTAACAGAAGTAATATTTCAACAAAGAGCCTTTTCTGGTATTGAAATTGTGTGCAACTCAAACAAACAGGCTGCACAGTCATATAAACAGATCATAAACTTAACTGGCTTCTTCACTCACCATTAATCCTAACACACAATTAAACAAATACCTTTTGTATTTTCTTTGGGTCTTTCTGTAAGTTTTCTCCAAGAGGTACTTTTCCAAACAACTTCCATCGTACATCATTTTGTTTTTCAAATCTTGCACTTTGCTTTCTGGTAAACAAATTCCTAAAAACAAAAGAAGTTTTATTAAGAAAACGGGTTGATTGATTAATTATAATGAAAAGAAGGACAAACATTTGCTAACTTTATGTATTCCTAATCACATATTCCAACTCCTCTTGTGGTTGTGCTGACAGACACTGTTTCCCAGCTTCAAAAGGTACATCATGCAGCATTATCACCATACCAGGCAATGGACTTTGTTAAATGATAACTTTTAGTAGATAAAAAAAGTTCATTTTCCAACTTGCTAAAAGTGGATGCCCCTTTTTAGCCTTCCTGTAGATCATTCAGCCTCACTCTTTTAAAAAGAGACTAAGACACTAAAGCTCTTGCTGCACAAACATTCTCTACCCACCTGTTACAACACATTACTACCAAAACTCACAAAAGCCTTGAAGAGACATAGTAGCCTTTTACTGTATTTGATCTGCTTTCATAAAAGATTATTTTTCCTAAATAAGCTTAAAAGCAGCTATCAAAACACATTAATTCTGAAGTCTCTCTGAAATGTCTAATATTTACTAGCTTAAACACTGTAGGGACACTCATAAAACTAGACATAAATCCACTGAAAATTAGATTAGTTTTATTGACATTGCTAGTTTTTAAACATAAAGCAATTTGCCGGACTTGCAACTTCACACCACAACTACTTTTTTCCAAAACTGGACATGCAGTACAGACCAGTCTTCATGCTTTTGATAGCACTCAGCTCCTCCAAGAGCACAGATATTCTATCCCCAAGGCATGCCTGCATTATTAAAGCAACAAATTTTCTTTTGTCCCACTATGTAGTTTAGCACATATTCAAATATGTCCAGGTTAGTTCCATTATTTATTCACCTCAAGGTAGGTTTATCTGGAAACTGACTATAAGTTTTTACTCCCTCATTTGAAGGGAAAAAATCCACTGAGACAAAAGCAATTTTGCTACTGCACTCAGCAGGCAGCTCCAGCACCTTCAAATCACAGATGCTTCCATTCTGACATTACTGCTTTTTCTTACAGTTACCATCTTAATGCCCTGTGTGTTGGCCCATCAAGTACAGATTGTTTCTTACATACGAAGTGTGATAGTTTGGGAAATAAAACTATATTGAGCTTCATGTTCTAAAAGAGCTGAATACATATCTGCAACAGGAACAACCTAGGCACTAAAAAGTTGTTTTTCCTGGTCACTTTGTGTCAGATGACATGAACAATATCATAGCTATACCAACAGAGATAACATTGCTGGAACACAAGAGATATGTTGTTTAATATGTGGAAAACAATTGAGGTCATAATGTCAGAGTGTGCTGAAATAGATTATAAAGTTTATAGTATGCACTGCCATCCTTGAATATGCATATATTTATACAAATTATCACATGCTTCTGTATCACAAGGGTACAGTTACCTTGAAATTCAAACCAAGAACAGATTATCATATTAAAAGATAAGAACGAAGTGTTTATGTACAGAAACCACGCAAGTCAATTACAACTGATGTCAAAGCTAAGCAGTAACTGTACTTCTCCAAACCCCTTTCAGCTATGCAAAGATTATAAGGTAACTAAAGTCCAAGATGATGGACTTGTATCATCATTTGAGACAGCTACCTGAGAAATAAAATATAAAAACAAACAGACAGACAACAGATTAATTTATATATATACTTAGTCCATTTAAAATGGAGAAATACCAAGCAAGTTCTAAAATATATCTAAGAATAAAAAGGAAAGCATGACAGAAATAACATCATAATATCTACTGCATGTAAATAGGATACACAATGTAAGGCAGACTGCTCTCCTTGCAAAAGGGATTTTTTCAGATTGTTACTACGTCAGAAGCAAGCAAATTCCAGACTACAAACCATCTTCAGAGAAAACAAGAACTTCTAGCATCAGGGACACTGGAAGAGCCCTGTAAGGAGGCACACCTCTGTGACAGCTCTGTGCACATTCAAATCCTTTTGCAAGTAAAGGGCTTTCACCACACTTCATTAGCACTGCAATAACACGAAAGTTAAAGGCAGTTTTCTCTCTGTCTCTATCCATATCAGAGGTTGCTAGCACAAGTGTATATACAAGCAACAATTCCCTCAGTCTCCTCTGAGGGATTTTAAGAACAGCAGTAGGTCTTTACCCTCAGAGCAAAATAAAGATGAATTGGAATGATAAAAGTGTAACAGCTCTCTGCTGCAAGTGCCTGCGTAAAATGAACTGAATCTGAAAAGTCAATCTCACACACTTCCTCTCAATTCAATTCCACAATCCTAACTATCTACTTTCCCTTTACAGGCAGCATCATAATAAATAATCTGTTCTACAGCTTATCTAGCAGATGGCACAGCACTTGTGCAGCTCACTCTTCTCTATCCCTACATTCTAGGGCACCAGGCATCTCTTCCTCCCTTCGTACTATGTCAGGGATCTCCAGTTCACTCTTAATTTAAAATATGTATATTGAACTGAAAGCAGCAGGCATGGTCAATATACAAATTTCACTCTCCTTTTCCTCCACCCTCTGTCTGGACCTAAGTCCTAGTGTTTGGTTGGTGTCCACACTCTACAAACTCCAAAAAGTCTCAAAACCCCCCAAACGCTTAACGTTAGCAGCAGCCACAAATCAGCACAATCAGATGTGGAACAGCAAACTACAACCTGTTCTTGGTTTGACTGAGGACATACAGCATTAAACCCTGATCTGCCCCAGACTGGAACACACCAAAGGTAACATATGACAGGATGGCATGGAAGGAGCAGAAGAGATGCCACCTAATTTGCACCTATTCTGAGAAAACTTAAGGGAAAAAAACCAACCAAACAAACAACAGCTATGGAATGTTCTCTGGTTCGGTTCTATTTCTGCAGAGCTTTGCAATAAATCAGGACAACACCCCAGGGTCCTGATAAAGCCACTATTTGAGATTCCTGAACTGAAAATAAACCCTTAAAATATGCAACTGCCTTAGGAGGAAGTTTCTGTCATATATATGTCAGAGCAAACAACTCATAGCAAAACCTTTCATTTTTCTGCTGCTACAGCACAAAAAGGAATTACTTTCCTCCTAATCTTACACAGCTCACTCACATTTTCAAGAAAAATACTAAGCAGTTTCACTTTAAGCAAATTCACTAAGAAAAATTCCATGCTAAAGGTAACTTAAGGAGATCTTACTAACGGAAAATACAGGTTAACAAGAAGCAAAACTTCCCTATTTGAAAAAACAAAACAAAACCCTAAACAAACAGATCTTTACTCCAAAGATGAGCTCAGAAATTCTAGTGTAAAAGATGTCAAAGTTTCATTACACGTGTTTTAAGATAACAAAAATTAATTTGAGATCTTCAATGTAAAAAAGGGCTGACATGCCTTGAAAGAAAAGGTCACATGCTCATCATTATCTCAGTCTCACTGCCCTCTTCACAGCTATCAGAGCGCATCATGATGATTTACAATAGGGATATTAACGAGAACATCTGACATGATGCATGATGTCTGCAGTCTCATTAGTGTGGAGTCATTAAAGTGTCATGGGGTACATCTGCATTCCTGTTGTACGTGCTAACTATTTTACACTAAGTGTCTGCAGCTGCTTATTTTAGAAAAGCCAAGCACAGAAGTTAAATTGAGATCAAATTTCAATTAGAAAACTGCTTTTGCACAGTCCCCTAAAATCAGTATTTGGCACCGAACAGCTGTTTAACCTTGTTACTTTAATTGAACTGTGGAGAGGGATAACCTACCTGAATTTAATTCTAATTCCAGATTTAATTTTTAGATACAATGAACATCCTGTTGTACAGGACAGAGATGGAACAACCTTTTACTTGAACATACAGATATTGCATCACCACTCTATACTGATCTGCCCAGCTGCCTTTTCTGTGGGGAAAAGAGGAAGTTAATACCAAGAGGCAAGTTTAGCAGTGTCAGGGAAACCTTATTTTTTAATAAAACATTAGAAACAATTCAATTTTGGTTCTCCAAGCACTGCTAAAATAAATGTACAAAATAGTTCCCATATATATGAACTGCACATGTATATATAGCCACTATTTATGTAGCCTTGTGTGCTGTCATGATCAGGCTGAAGCCTCAATCAAATTTTAAAACTGTGGTTCTAAAGATATTAGAACCACATCAATAACAATTAATCAAGTCAAACCTATCCATATTGCATCTGTTAGAGCATTTTCAAGCTTTTGCTTTTAAAAAAAGTCTGGCATCACCACTGAAGCAGAAAGTTTATCTAGTTCTGTCCAATCTTCTTTCCAAAAAGACAGGAGGTCTGCAACACAACTGCCAACAATTACTGCCCTGTGAGGAGTTGAGAGCAGCAGCTCCACAAGCATTCAACTATTCATTTTTCCACATTTCAGCTGTGCTTTGTCCCAAGCAAGATTAGTCACTTATGTGAAGTGACTTACATTAGTCACTTATGTGAAGTCACCTCTTAAGAGGTCATTCCTTTCTTTCCACCACGTCCCCCTCTGTTCAGCATGCAAACCTATCCACTAAAGCAGCAGAGAGTGCTGCCATGGTTTCTGTTGCTGGTTTACTCCAAGTCTTGAAGTCAGCTGTAAAGCTCCTTCCTGAAAAGTCTCAAAGTCTTCTCTAGCCAGGCAGGCTCAATACTGAGCCAATTCAGATACCTCTGAAGTTTGGTACCACCAGAGTCAAGGAGCTGTCTCTCGGCACCCGTCACTGAAACAACAGGAAAAAAGGATGGGCTCACACAGGAGCTGTCAGAGGGTGGAGCTGCACAAGGCAGGCACATACACACCCGCTGACGCCTATTGGTCCACACACACATCCCTGGACTTCCAGGAAACACACAGTATTTTTTTTACCAGAATGCCCAAGATACACCAGTTTCCTGAAACAAAGGGTAGAGGAGCTTAGGATTTAGGAGTTTTTACAACGAGAGCACTTGGGTTCTTCAGAAAATCTGAATTTTAACTGTATTGCTGTGACTACTTTGCCAGGGCTCCTTAGACGAAGTTCTACAGTACTTGAACTACTGGCATGCAGCACAGAATGACGAGTGCAAGCAATGGAAAAGCGAGATGGTATATGCTGCTCTGTGGTAGACTAACACTGACCTGGCACAGAGATTACATATGCAAGTAAATGGGGTTCCTTACTCCTAAAAAGACGGTTGGTATACAGAAACATGTACAAAAACTGTCTAGAAACTGACCCAGCTCATGCAAACTGATGCAATTTCTTATCTGCATTTAACCAACACTAATTTGCAAATGCAAGTAAATTTTTGTTACAAGTTTTAAAAATACACACAACATCTCCTGCTCTCAAGTTGCATGCTCCAAATTTTAGTCTTTCAATTAAGGTTATTTTCAGATGTCAAAACAAGTGGAATAGTCATGCAAATTAACTACGGGGTGGACTTACCAGTCTCATGAGCAGAACAGATGAAAAATAACAGTGGAGAAAGTTCAAAAGGTTCAGTTTTGTAGAACAATTTTATCTTGAAAGACAGTTTTTCAAATGAGTATCAGACTCGCATGTGTTCTTAAGAAGCAAGAAAGAAACAAAGTCAAAGTTCATTTCAGCTGCTTCTGAAGAAAGACTCTGAAATTTCCCTGACAACTCTAAACTACACAAGGAGAGAGCACCAAGGTCTTGAGCCTCTTGGCCTATCCAAGGCTAAGTACATGTACAGACTTCAGATAAGTAAGCAGATAGTAATCATAAGAACGAGGTAAACCCACACTGAGCACATAAGCACTGTAAGAGATGTGTCCACAGACATTATTCCACAAGGTATCCAGAAAACTACAAGGAAACAAGACATTTTAAATAACATACAGCACCTATTAAGCAAAAAATATATTAAGATAAATTTTATTAAGTATTTGCTGCATTGTCATCAAAAGTGTCCAGCCACCTGATCTGAAGTGGTATTAATTCAATTAACACTATCTAGGAAACATTCTACTATGGAATTTAGTCAAAAGGTACAACAATATTGTTTCCTTCTCATCCTCCACTGACCTTTTCTATTCTGTACTAATCATAACTTTTGCAACTTACCCATAAATAGAAGAAAGATTCTCGCTTCTAGATGTTCCCAATTTGCTCACTTAAACAATTTACAGAGACTGAGAAAACAAATCCTGAAAAACCAGCAACATATTCTATCAAAGGAAATTTTGTTACCTGATTAGTGGAGGAACAAGACTGACACATAAATCAGGATAACTGGAGAACTGATGGACTTGAGAAGGCATTCTTGTCAGGAGACCCACCAAAGTCTCCTGAAATGCCCTAAATCTACATTCTCCAAAGGTAAAAGCCAACAATTGGTAGCCATGACCCAGTAACACTGGTTTCTAGAAATAATTCACTAGATGTAGTGAATGCCAGTTCTTACATTCCCCTCCTCTCAAACCCAAATCACCTTTCAGTCAACCTATACAACAAAACAACCAACAGACAGAACACCATCAAAATGTTCAAGTACTTTGGCTACAGTGAAGAACCTCCATAAACATGTCTGAAGTTATGCTTTGAATAAGATTCCAAAATTACATACAAAAGCATGGTTTGCAGAATTTTATCTCTGGGAGATTGCCAAAGGTCAGACTAAAGGAAGAACAATGCTTGGTTTATGGATAAACAAATCAAAAGAAATAGAGCCAGACAGCCTGCAAGTTTACCTACCTATGAAAGAGGTAACTAATCACAGAATTATGTTTTATAAATTCCTACCACATTTTATAAACAAAGTTTTCCAACCACTGACATTCCAGTATGTCCAGTAAGAATCAAGAACAATAACACTTTACAGTGTAACAGATATGTGCAGGTCTGGAAAAAAACCCACTTCCACAATAGAGAGAAACAGTAATACAACATAAGTTAGCAGTACAGGACACCTGATACCTTGCAATAGGGCACATTGGAAATTTCTCTATATTTCTGGGAAAAAGAGTAGAGTTTAATAAATTATTTATCAAAACTACAATATTCTGCATTTATCTTTTTTCTTACAGGTTCCCCCCATTTTACAGAGGAACAAAGCAGTGCTGACTGCACTGAAGCGTCCAAGATGTGCAGAGATAAATTGGGCAGTACCCTGCGAGTTTAGCTGCTAGGACTGGTTGCAGCAAGCCAAGAACTATTTTGCACATGGATAATGCACAGTGCTGGTCTACCATGCAAATACTGCAGAATTCTCAGAACCTGGAGTTTCAGCAAGTTAGGACTGTCATAAAAAATCAACACTCGGGTCCAACTTCAAACTAATATGTTAGCATCAACCAGCTATAATTAATGATCCTTTTCTAGCTGGCCAAATTCCCAGTTCTCCTCATGTTACCAGAATAATTAAAAATTCCATTCCTAAAATCTGAAAGTAGATTTCTTCATTGATTTAAGCACTATTACCACACAAGTAAAAAAACAGAATACATGAAATGTCATCCTAAGCAAAAAGCTGAACCTGAGTAAATTGTAAGACCTTGCAACAACAGCGATTAAATATGAACCTGTTTGCATTAACATCAAAAGCAAAAAGTGAATAAAAGCTCCACCTGGTAAGCTTTCAGCCTGGTAAGCTACAAGCTCTGGTAGGCAGAGTCTTGTAAGCTCTGCCTACAAGACTATATCTGTATCTAGCGTGGGGCCCACGGACTACAACAAAGAGATCAAAAACTGGAGGAAGTCCAGTGGATGATCACTATGATGGCTGGGTGCTGAGGCCTACAACATACAAGCAGGGATGCTAAGAAAGGTTTTCATTCAGCCTGGACGACCATCCTCAGAGATGCAATGAGGAATAAAACCCAAGAGGCACAGCAGCAAGCTGCTGCAAGGCAAGTTTCAAATGGATAAAAGGGGAGGAAAAAAAAATCACAGTGGTAGAAGATAAATCCTGGATTGTGCAGTCTAGAGAGGTTAACTCCAAGCTTGGATGTACTCACAACAACTGAACGGGGTCCTGAGGAACACACTCTAGTGTTGAAGCCAGCCCTGCACCAAGCAGGGGCTTACACACAGCACTCCAGAAATCCCTCCTGACCTGAACCACTCTGTGATTCCATACTCACGGAAGGCTCCTGCTCACAAAGGGGAGTACAAGCACCAAGTACATGCCTTGTCCTACCTCCAGCTGTTGCCAAGTTCTTGTGTTTATTCTGTCAGCTCTAAGGTGTGAATTATCTTAATATTTACTGTAGGGGTTTTTTCTTTATTATTCTTATGGTATGGCTGGAGAACTTTGGAGGCATTCAGTGACTAAAAAGGCTAAATTCAATGACTAAAGAGGCTTAACACAAATAAGGAATGGATTAAAAAAATTCATGGTTTCCATATTTCCATTTCTGTTAATAAAATTCTACATCAGAATGAAAACTTCTTCAACAGACCATCTCATTTGAGCCTTTTTACATGTGTTTAAAACCAAAGTTAATATTGACTCCAGCTTCTCCACAGATTATGTAACACAGGAAGGGAGACAGCATAAATAAAAACATCAAGGAGCAAAAATTATATTTATTCCATCTAATTTTCTAACCTTGCTCACTGCATTTTTCAGGAAAAAAGAAGTCAGATGAACATTAAACAGTACTTTGATCAGATGTAGAGAGAGATAGAGCATCATACAGCAGTAATTGTGCTGATATTCTCCATTCCCCATGTCATCTACTTCTCACAGCTCCTTTTAACAAAGGAAAACATCAGGAAAGCTTTTGCAAATTAAATGAAGATACAAAGACCATCTAACCCACCCATTCACTAAACCTTCATATAGACAATGAATCAGAATGAAAACAGACCTTAATTTCATTAATCTGAATTAGCTCCTAAAGTCTCATTTACATCTGTGAGAAACATTTGTAGTTCTCACTCTTTCTATTCAAAAGCAAGTGTGTGCAGTGCTGTATTGGGTTTGCATGGCAAGGTTTCAGTAGTGGGGGGCTACAGGGGGGCTGCTGTGAGAAGCTGTCAGAGGCTTCCCCCATTTGCCACAGAGCCAATGCCAGCTGGCTCCAAGATGGATCTGCTGCTGGCCAAGGCCGAGTCCAGTGGAGGCAGTGGTAGCTCCCCTGGAATAACAGTTAAGAAGGGAAAAAATTTGCTGCACAGCAGGAGCAGCAGTCAAAAGAGAGGAGCGAAACTGTGTGAGAGCAACAGCTCTGCAAGCACCAAGGTCAGTGCAGAAGGAGGGGCAGGATGTGCTCCAGGTGCCCAAGTAGAGATTCCCCTGCAGTCCCTGGTGCAGCTCATGGTGAGGCAGCTGTGCACCTGCAGCCCATGGAGGTCCAGGACAGAGCAGAGATCCACTTGCAGCCCACAGAGGACTCCACAGCAGAGCAGATGGATGTGCCTAAAGGAGACTGTGACCCTGTGAGAACAGGAGCAGGCTCCTGGCAGCACCTGTGGCCCCTTCGAATGAGGAGGCTATGCTGGAGCAGGTTTGCTGGCAGGACTTGTGGTCCCACAGGGGAAGCGAGGATGGGGGGAACATTATAGCTCAATGCTGCAAGCAACATACAACACCCATCTACGCTACAGATCTCATTCACCAGCCAGTATCGGACTTCTGTAATGCTTCCCACCAGCCACTAGAAAAGAAACATACATGTTTTACCTGCTTTTAAGTAATAACTAGATCACATTAAGTCCTCACTGCACACTTTTGTACCATTACTAAAAAATCTCCAAAACTCAAAGTATCACTGAGCAGATTCTCATTTAGCTTCCATAATGAACAAATAACTTCAACAAGCCTCTTTGTTTAAAGTCTTGCATATGCAAAACTGTTTCCAGTTACTCAACAGCAAAACTAAGATTTTAATCTACAAAAGCAACTTCCCTTTATTCTAAAGAGCCACATCTCAAAATTTAGTGAAAAGTTTAAGGCAGAACTAAAAGAAGTGTAATTGTAAAGAGTTGCATTATCCCACACATAATGGGAAAATAAGGATTGCAATTAATTTAGACTGTTTCAGTTCAACACCTAGTGGAGAACAGGCCACATGACAAAGTTCAAAACTTCATACTCCAAATAAGACAGGAATTCTGAAAACTATATTGTACAATTTTCAACCTTTACCAAAAGCAAAGGCTGTTACCTTTGTAGAATTCCAGCTTTTCACCTGTGGAAGATTTGCTTTGACAGAGAATGTTTATTTCAGAGAATTCTGCAGCTTTTCTTTTGTTTCACACAGAGCTATAGTAGTAAATGCAGGTAGGGAGAGGACCTTTAGTCTGTCAGTTCAAGTAGACAGAGTGGCTTTCAAATATGAACTATCCAAAACCACACTGTGCAGACTGAAGCACCCTTCAGATAAGTACACCTGAATGCCTCACAGGCTGCTGAAATACTGCCAGCATCCTCTGTTAAACAGATCCTCAGTGCCTATGCTGCTTCTCACACCACCAAAGCATGAGCTTGTTTGCCCTCCTCTCTTCCCTGCCCTTTTAGCTGCCTGTTATTGACAACAATTTGCTAGAAATGCACTCAGATAAAGTAGCAGGGAAGAGAGGAAGGGACAAAAGGGAAGGACAAAACTGCCACCAAATTATTCTCTTCCCTCTGACAGGGCAGTGAGTCCTGTGGGACCAGGCAACTTCAGCACTTGGGAGCTCAGCCCATGGCAGGGCAGGGAAGCAGCCTGTGCTGGGTGGCCACGGAGGTTCCCTCCATCACAGTCCTGGTTTCTGGAGTCCTTCCCATCAACTTCTGGACAACTCTACCTGCAGCTCAGTTTGGTTTTGTTCATTTCTGGTTAGAAGCAGTGAACTTGTATCTGCTCCCACAGTGCATCCAGCTCTTTCTGTTCCTCCTCCTACACACTTCAGTCCTGTTCTCAGCCTGTCTCCTGGACAGCCAATACTACAAGAGGCTTCATTGAACAGAAACTTGCATGGAAGAGGAGCCAACATCATACCTAATATCTCAGATTAGTCAATTATTTTCATAATTTTTCTTCCTTCCTGTGGTCACTGAATTCCCATTTTTGGAGACATGAAAGCAGGAAATCAACACTACAATGCTCCTTGTCATTCTACCTTCCTTTTAGCATCAAAATTAGAGAAGTACAATAAGCTGTCCTCTCATTAAAAGCAACAAACAGCATTATGAAAGGGTCCTTTCATTAACACAGATAACTGATCTATGCCATCAACGGACCTAATTCCTAAATTTAGAACTACAAATTATGTTTGACCAGTAATCTCAAAACATATATGTACATATGTGATATAAACATATTAAATTCACATGATTTCAGACTTAACACTGAAACCAGTAGCTACTCTTTTAAAATTAAAGATCTTTTTCTTATCAGATTACAAGGTCACAGCCTGGACTAGGTATGTGCTTCTATGTATGGTATAGGATGCCAATCCTGCTCCAGAAGCTTTCACCCAGAAATACAGAGATTCTTTGCAAATAGTACAATGTAACATCCTTCTTAAAGCCCTTTATTTCATGTGTAAGCCCTGTGCTCCTGAGAGGTTTCCTGAGATCCAAGTACTTAGAACACTTGGATAAGAAACTTACCGGAGTAGCCTGAAAAGAAAGAAGATCCAGATTCCTGGGAAAACAGACAATATCCATGCAGTGGACTAAGTAAAGACTTACACTGCTTGTAATCCATTAAAATGAAACAAACTGCATGGCTTATTATTTAACTATACATAGTCTTAATCCCTTTATGGTCACTATCCGTGTAACCCTAAAAATCCTCATTCTCAGTCTCCAAAATGATAATTGAAAATGATAAATGAAAAGTGCAACTTCTGCAGTAAGATCACAACAGTCCTGATTCAGCAAAACTGTTTAAGACCCACACATTTTAAAAGTTTCAGCAGTACTGTACAGAAGTAAAGTCCAAAGGTAAAACTCATTAACCCACACCACTCTGCCTCAATAAGGCAAAGGAGCAGGCAAGCCACCAACTCTTTAGTCTCCCACCCAGTTATCTGCTCACACTAGTTTTCAAACCAACTTCCTGCATATATTCAAATGAAGGAAATTAATTCCAACTCGTGCTTACGTGAAAGACCTCTGGGCTTTTAAAGCTGATACAAGTACAAGTGACACGTGAAAACAACCAACATGTCAGGTTTTTTTGTCAACAGTCAGCATTACAGCTGCTTTCAGAAGCACTGATCCATTTTCATACACCAACCTGGAGCCTAACGAGAGCACTGTACCTGTGGTGCCTTAAGCTCTTTCAAGAGGAAAGCTGTGCGTAAGCAAGAAAGCGGCCTCTTTCTCACCTTGGATCTTCCTGCCCACACCCAAAGATGCATCCAACAGCCTGAGGAAACACCCAGACCTTTCGGATACTCAAACTCCTGAAGAAACAAACTGAGCCAGAGAAACTATCTTCACCATAGTGCTCAAGAAGGCAGGGCAGGAGCACTCCATTCTCAAGTGATCTTGAAGGTGCCAAGACTGAAAGAAATGAGCCAACAGGGTACCCTTTTCTTTGATATCTTCTACAACTCGTTTTGTAAATGCAGTCTCAAACCAACACTTCATAACACACCACAGAACTGACATGGAACATGCAGCCTTGTGCACACATGCCTATAGTCTCAAAAGGAAAAATAAATGTACAGAGTGCCATATTCTAAAGCAAGTACTTCTCTAAGCATTTTCTTGATATTGCAGAAGATGTACCCCTAACTGATACGTAAGTAGCTTAAGCACATGTGATGAAGCACTGGAGGCATCTAATTATTGTCAGTATTATCTCTACAGGCAGCCACAAATCTTAACTGACATGTCAAGGCCAAATTTACTCTCTATAAGATCAGAGAAACTAACACATCCTCAGAGGCCAGATGGGGTTCAATACAAGCACTGGTGCTATTTCAAGAAGCAAGGTTTCTCCCTTTTACCAAATATCAATAACCTGTGCAAAAAATTAAGTTGACTCATCTTCGCTCTCACTAGTTCAAACCTGTATCCTATTACCCAGAGAAGCCCTCAAAGAGCTAAACCTGCAGATTAAGGCTGAGTCCCCACACTGCAGCCTTACCCCATGACCATTGGGCTGCCGGAAGGCTGTGTACAAAGCACTCAGGGGTCATTCTTCCATGTTGTACACAAGTGTGCCAGTCACTGACCAAAGCCAAGGCAATTTGACTTTCTCCTGCCATGATTCACCCTTAGTTCTCTAAAGTGAAGTTTATGCACTTAACCTACAAGACTGAATCTCCTTTCAGCACAGCGTGCAATGCTAAGAACCCACTCCTTTCTGGGACTTTGTTTACACCCACCACTGCAGCACTTGTAACAAACTGCTTTAGGAAGCTCCCTCCCAGCAAGCTGGTTTTTAACAATACTAATCCAAACACCTCCTCTTCATCTTACACTGCACACAAACCCCAGTACAGAGCACAGGGTGAGATGGCTAGGAAGGCCTCTAGAAAGCAGCTACTTTCAAACAATACACTGCAAGGCCCAAGTTCATTTACTTCAGTACTGGTTTAAGCCCTGGGAATCCAAGGAGCGCACAGGAACTCCAGGGAACAGGGAGTTTTCAACCCCATGGATGGCAGATTACAAATACCAACAAAAACTAGCAACAGCATGTTTTGAACCTTAACAGTGCTGACAGCATAAATATGGATAGTACTCCCTGTGGCATAGAACAACCTCCAAGGCTCCCTGCTTGTTCAATACCTGTGAAACTCACCACCAGGTCTCATGACATGAGACAGATGCATAAAATATGGGAGTGTGGTGTGCAAGTACAGACAAAAAGTGGGCAACTCTTGTTTCCAAAACAGAGCAGGAAGCGGATGCCAAAGAGAAGGATATTCAAGGTCAGGTTACAGACTGAGCACTTGGAACTTCAAAGCCGATCACCTAGTTTGAACTTAATCCTCATATTCTTACAATGACATCACCCAATGACCAAGATTATCTGTTCCCCATTTAAAAGGCAACAACAACAGCCTTTGTTTCCTGGCATTCAATGTACCTGCGAAGATTCAGGTTAAAAAGCTCAGTCTAGTGAGTACTACAGTTTCTGCAACACTGGTACAACCTCTACAGACTACACTAGAACAGAATTTGGACAGATGGCTTTGCTTTGTTGGATAAGAAAAGTTGAGAAGCAGTTAAACATCCTACTCTGATCAGGGTCTAAATGTGCCTGTTCCACTGTGCTCCCTCCAAGCTGAAGGACAGCATTTGTTTGAGTAGCAGTTGTGCTACCAAAATGGGTAACAAAAGTTCATGCTTTGAAGTGCTGAGAAGCATCCTGCTTCAGAATTGAGTCTGGTTCCATGGCAACTAACAGACAAGAGTCCACAAAAGCATCAGCACCTCAAACATGACTGATGACTGGAGCTCTGCTGCACAGTACTTTAACCTAAGAATAAAAATCAACAAAGGTTTCAGCCAGTTTAGTAGGTCTAAACAAACTGATTCTCTTAAGCTTTGCAAATAAGGCAGCCTTTCAAAGAATGATGTTTGCCAATTCTTGATGTATTTTACTAGCCTATTTGTCCCACACAAAAAAAAAATTGCATGAGGAAAAATAGATTAGCTGAAGCCATGTGCAAAACAGGTTATATACAGCCAGCTCTGCTGGATGTCTAAAATTTCTTTCTAAAATAATTTCTCTAAAATATACCACACTTCAAATATCATAACTTAAAAGTAAGAGAGATTATGAAGGCCTTACATAACTTAAAAAAAAGAACCCACCAGCAAACAACTCAACTCCCCAAAAGCAGATTAGTCCTTTTCCTCATTCCCTACTTCCCTGGGGTATCTGCATTTAGAACCTTATCGTTCATACAAGGGCCACATTTAGAAACTGCGTTGGATGGCCAATGCTATCATTTCAACAAGTGGGTGACACAGTGTCAGATGTTTTCATTCCATACAAAAATTAAAGAAAACGCTAAGGAAAAAAACAGTAACAGAATTGGAAACATAAGAATAGTCACACCAAGTGTTTGTAAAGTATTTGCATTTTAAGCTTCAAACCCTTAGAATGATCAATAAAATATTCCATGACTACTAAACTATTTATGAATCCTCAGCTGTCAAAGATCTTTAATACAGTATGGATCCTACCTGTATTTATCTATTTATGTGACACAAGATTAAGGACCCTGGCCAAAATCACAAAAGATATCACTGGAGAATCCAATGTTCAGAAAAGAAAGACCTTGTTCAGAAATCCTTTTACTTTAATGTAGAAGGAATCTTCCAAGATTTAAGATGCTTCCATACACCATAAACATAATATAGAGTAGGATGCCAAGCCTTAGTCCCCAGCAATATTTGCCTATTTACTCATAACAGAAAAAATATGCTAAAAGCAATCTAAATTAAAACAGCAAGCTATTACATGAACAAAAGTACAATATCAAACAAGACCTTTCTCCTAAGATCTTACATAATCTGTTAAAATATATTTTCTGGAAACATTACCTGGCAAAGAAGTTTGTAAAAGGTCCCAGTATTTTCCGTTTACTGTCCACGTCTGTCTCGTGGCAATACTGCTGCTGGCTCTGGTCATCGCTCTCTTTAGTGGAATTCAGGGTAACATCCGAAAAGTGCGCCTCATCAGTCTCGAGATCCACAATTGCACTTGAACTGCTTGTGACCACAAAGTCCAAAATGTCTTCATTGCTAACTGATAAAGTTGTTGACAGTTCTGTGCTAAGACTAGACACACTACAAACAGAGATATCATCACTTCGATTTAGAGTTTTTGAGGTTGGACTATAAAGTTTGACAGTGTCATACCCAGTTCTTGGGAAAGTTGAGGATTTTCGCACAGCATGGTCATGCTCAGCAGTCAGGGAATGTGGAGGCACATACGGTGGCAGTGTGCACGCGCTCTGAAAAGCCCTGTCAGGCACGAGTTCAGGTTCTGATTGCTTTCTCTTCACATTCAACACACTGCAGTGAACAGGCTCTGGATTTCCTATTTCTAGAGTTGGAATACCAGAATCCACTGATTTAAGGCTATGACAATCTTCTAAAGCACTGGACAGCTGGCCAGGTCCATACTCAGGCAATGAGAGATCTCTCAGGGTCCCAGAGTTCAAGTTTTGAAGGCCCTGGATACTGCTGCCCACTCTTGCATCCAGAATTCCCACGAAGGTCAAACCATTTAAAGAGTTTAAAGAGTTGGATAAATTTGCATCGGTTGTCTTGGTCCAGCTGGTAACTGGTTAAAAAGAAAGAAAAGATTATGAGTTTGCTGGAAGGTTGTGGTTTGTTCTCGACTGTTTATTTGGTAGGGTTGGTTTTTTTCATGGTTGTTTCTTGGTTTTGTTTCTTGGTTTGTTTTTTTAATACACTCAGTCCTGTCCTAATTTACACTTTTAATTAAAAACTATTTGTCTTCTCTTGCACATGATTACTATCCCTTCCCCCAGCTTGAACAACCAGCACAATGGCAACTTAAATTAGGCTTCTAGAAAATGTCAAGCATGAAAAGCTTTCTGTAAGCAGTTTGTGTGCCCATGTTTGCTTCTTACACATCTCCTAAGAGTGAAATTACATTCTATAAAACATGCAGTATTTTAATGTTCCCTGTCAATATTGAGACAAATACATGAAATTTATTTTTATACAGTCATAAATTCATATTTGCTGATGTCAGAAGGCTACAAAACTTGTTTCTATAGATGTCAGAAGGCTACAAAACTTGTTTCTATATACTTAGACCAGATTCAGAAGTGTTCATTTAAAACAGAATTTCTCAGCATTCTTAGAAACCATAAAACTGATAACAAATTCGTCACAAAAGAGAATGCATAATGTATCATTGTTGCATTAAGCAAGAGATGCAAAATCCGAACAGATATAAAGCTATCCATACAGTCAATGTTTTGACAATACACATGATGCACTTCATCAGTGCACATACAGTAACAATGACATTTGCAAATGCGTTGTATTTACTGCACTCAAGGATTGTGATCCTTCATCTTTGCAATATCCATGCATGCTGTCTCCCCAGGGGCTGCTAGCAGGTCAGTTAATCCAGTCAGTGCCCGACTTCCAGTCACAATCTGAATGGCCTGCAAAGCAAGGGCTGTCAAATAGGAGCTACAGGTTGGATGCACCAAACTTGTTGGCAACTTTCATACAACTGGAACACCAGGAATACTGTCCTAGCTTCCAGAACTGCTACTGACCTCTTTAAACACTGCATGATTATTAATATAACATTACACAGATCCCTTCTCTTTCCATATGAGTAATTGTCTACAGCTCTTCTGAAGTTTGCAATGCAATTACTCTGAAGCAGTTGGCAGAAAAAATATGCACATATTGCTTCAATTTCTTCTTCTGAAACACTCTGGGATAAGTGTGAATGAGTGAAGAACACTCCTTCCATCTTGCAAACAGACTGCTTTCTAGACAGATTTTTCTACAGTTCCTGAAGCCTGGTCTCCTCTCTCAAGTGTAGCACTTAATTAAAGGTGCCAGTTGTTCTCTAGAAGGTCCTCCCCACATTCTATTTTTAAAAAACAAATACACACACACCCCCCAAAAGAAAAGCCAAACTTCTCAATTTCAAACATCAGTGAAAACTTCATTAGTCCTGAATCTGCTGTATTTCTAAGATGGGTATCAACATAAAATGATTTAAGATTTGCACTAATTTCTCTATGTCTTCTTTTGAAAATCACTACTATCTCTGTAAGATAGCTTCCATATTAAATGTAAATGAATTAAATAAAAGCAAATCAATTTTGAGGCACTATAAACTTGTTCATATGCAAAAATTTTCGTAGCATATACTGTCATTAATTCCTTTTTCAGTATTGATATTTTTTCTTCTGTTTTTGAGAGGGGGAATCAATTCTTCTGTTGGAGCAACCAGAAGAGAGTATTGTCATCATGGTGTGTCATTGTACCTGGGTCAGTTGTTTGGTTGGCAGGGTAAATTACAGAATGGAAACACACAGTCAGGAATTCTCTTAAGTCTGCTATCTCACAGTAGTTCTAAACCCCTGGTTAATGTCATCTAAGCCCTGCCAAACACCAGGGTTTGACACACAGTCCATTCTTAGATCTGAGGACATGAATACACTTTGCCATTGTGATATCAACAGGCAGTGAGTGAGAGAAAACTCATTTCAAACATATCTCACTGGTTCAAACAGAAATACTTTTTTCCACAAGTTTTCAGTCATGTGGAAAGTTCAGGAATCCAACTGTACTTTGTATGCTACACTAAATCATTAACTTACTACCCAAATGGTATTCACTAGCAGATATGACACTCCAGTTCAATCCACTCCTAAGCACAGACAAAAGTCAAGGAGAAACAGCCCTGGATATTTAATATTTTAGACTTCTTCAGAACTTTTTAACAGCCAACTATATGCTACTCATCTAAATCAATCAATGCAGCAATCGCCTAATCTTCTGCATAAGCAAGGTTTCAAGTGTATTGTTCTGACTAAAAAGCTTGTGAAGATGTACACTTTTCTTAAAGAGTTGCTATAGCAACTTATTTTTTCATATTATCATGGTTTGAAAAGTTTACATCCCCTGCAATTAAAGTGGTGTCTTGAAATAGCTGGCACACCAACCGTGTACATTATGAATTCTCTATTCACTAAATTAAAATTGCAAGGGCCAGCAAAAAAACAAACAACCCTAAATAGTAATCCCTGAATGCAGGCAACAAACTATACTCAAGAAGTCAGCAGTGATAGTTGAAGCGTACAAATAAGACCTAACGTGGAACATTAGATATAATTACTGTTGTATATACTGGGATCTCATATTCTCAGACCTTCTTGCTTGAATTCACTTGTTTTTCTAACATAAGTCTGTTTTCTTCTCCCTGTGCTCACCTTTATTCCTTTTATACATTACATTGCTCTTCAAATCCACAGCCCACCCAGCCCCAGTGTTACTCTAAAGCATATATACATACACACTTCAGAACAGTATAACCAAGGTGTTGACTTACAAGAATTTAAACTTATAAATGCATCTAGAAAGTGCAGTCCAGAAAACAAAACACAGAAATGTAATCTGTCAGGAACAGCTTTGATGATGTTTGGGTAAACAGTACAAGCATGTTCCCATAATGAATTCTTCCCATAACTGCCTTCACTTCTGCTCAATGATTTTCCCAAGTAGCAGCCAGTCCTTAGTTTAATTGCACTGCTGTTCTCAACCAGGCTTACAAATGGTAAGCATTCAAGTGACCTTGGCAGAGGCAGTAACTACAGCAGCTCAAGAGGCCAAATACTGTAAACAAAAGAGTTTAAAAAAAGGTGAAAAAAAAATTCCACACTGGGTTCTGAAGCTATTTTAACTCGGCTTGAAATTTTTTGCTTGAAAAAATACAACAGGAAGAGATCCTTTAAACAGGCAACCAGCAAATACAGAAGTCTACAACACTACAGCTTGCTGGAGCAAATTACGCAACAGCAAGCTACAAAGGTTTTACACAGTTCAGTGAAACTGTGGGAGGCTTTGAAGCATACCCATCAAGGGCTTTAAATTAAAACTTGAGATGCAATCAGCTGTCAAGAACACACATGAGAACTCCTTGATTCATTTTGCGTTAGGTTGTTGCAGGATTGTTTTTAAGGATGAAGTGATATTTATACTCAGTTTTAGCTGCCTCACTGGTAAGTGCAAAATGTGACAATTGATGTCAAATATTCTGTCATGTGCTCCAATGCTAGCTTCTTTCCATAAAGCATTTATTAACATAACAATGTTGAAACATCATCGTGTGAGTATAATAAACTATTGAGAAATAGTATGCAATTTTGTCTGCACAACATTCATAGCCCCCATTATTTATTTAAATATATTATGATCTAAATAAAATGAGTATTTGTAAAGTCTTAACATATATGTCTTATAGAGAACATGATCTCATAAGAGTGAACATCCCACAAGAGATAACCAGGGGAAGGGAGTTAGGAAAATACAGCCGAGGTCACAAGTGGCAATGAGAGAGCAGGTAGATATTATTTACTCAGGAACACTTCCAACTTAAGTGCTAAGGAGCACCTGATAAAGACAGTTTTGTAGCCAGGTTCAAAATTAACACCAGGACACAACTATTCACACAAAGGGCAGCTAAACTGTGCTACTCCTTGTCACAGAACACCGTGGATACCAGAAATTTACATGTAAGCTTGGGAATTAAAAAATCCACTGATGATTCCTAAACAAAAAGAAACTCAGGAAGTCTCTAAACTGCAAATGTCAGAACTTCATGAAAACATGAACATATATTATTTCTGCTTTCAGGCCCTCTCCTGGGTAATTTTTTCTCTGACAGGTGGAGTTTTGATCTGTCTCAGTAGGGCTGTCCATATGGCCTCACATTCCCCAAATTCTGATCACAGCATGTAAGAAGGCATGTTCTGACAATAACCAGAGGCTTTAAAACAGATTTTGGCTTTGCATATCACTCAACCACACAGAGGGAACAAGTCATATTTGATTATAATTTCTAAGATTTACAATAAAATGGCTTTTTAACCCATTTTGATATAAAAGTCAAAGAAAGATAACAGCAATGCCAAACCATTACAGTAAAACAACCAGAAAGATGCCAACTCAAGGCCCATTATTCCAAGTTTGCTATGAGTTATGATACAATTTAGGCAAGCAACAGGAGTAAAACAACGATTTGCAAAACAGGCTTTATATTTTCTTGCCTCACAGGAATGATTATATATACTGCTCAGATCTCAAACAGTTAACATCACAATTTATATCACACACCTTATCTCTTCAACACTTACCTCTGCCAGCATTTTTTCTTAAGTTTTTAAGAACATGGAATTTCTTAAATTTCAAAGTTGCAACTTTTTTTTTCTTCCTAAAGGAATTTTTTTTTTAATTGAAGATTTATATTCTCCATGCTTTTTACAATATTTTTGTTGCATGTACCAAGAAACACGTTGCTGGGTGACCTTGGTGCACAAGAGCATCAAATTCAGTTTTGTTTATTAAAGATTTCTTGGTTCAGTTTGTTTATGTGCACGTTCTAACAGTTCCAACAGTGAAGAACTCCTGAAGCTACAAAAAGTCTGCCTTTAAACAAAACATGAGATACAGCAATTAAGGCTACCTATGTAAGTACAGCTGAAACTTTACCGGCAAGAAGAAAATAAACTAGTGGGGATTTTTTTTTTTTTAACTAAGATGACTGTTATCTAACTCTCAGCTGGTGACCTTTTAGAAAGACCCTTTAGAGCTTTACAAATCTGGCTTCTGAGTGGAGTGCTCGGAGAGCAATCATAAGTAAGCCATTCACCGCTTTTCGACTGTTTTTGCTCCGTCAGGCAGGCAATACAAACAAGTTACAGTGCTCTGCTAAAGCCTCTGCTCCAGAAGCGGTTTACAGGGCTTTTTCCCTCCCCACACCATTATTACTGAAAACTCTGTGAACCACATTAAATTAGCAACTGCGCCAGGAAAACTTCAGGTATTGTGAGATGTAGTTTTGTTTGGTCTTTGGGAATTGCCTGGGAGACTTCGACTAGAAGAGAGGCAGCGAGATGAAAATTTCTTCCTTCTCACGAGCTGAGCCCGACTCGCTCTGCGAAGGTTTCCGAGCTAGCGGCCTTCACTTACAAAACAATCCAAAGAAACTGAAACAAAAACAAAAACAAAAACA
>VXAZ01005380.1:3639-72534 GCA_013399875.1 Gymnorhina tibicen | reverse complement strand
CGGGAGCGGGACTGTGGCTGGGGATGCTGGTTCCGAGGAGCCCCTGGAACAGAGGGAAGCGGGGCTGCGGCTGAGTGCGCTCGTTCCGAGGAGCCCCGCGCTCGACGGGAGCCGCTCTCTGGCTGCCGGGCACTGCAGCCCATCCCGCGTTACTGCCGGGCCGGCGGGCAGCCTTGGCCGTCCCCGGGGGAAGCAGGTGGGTGGGCGGGCTGCACTCCTGTTGCCGCCTGCGTTTAGGGGGAAAACAAAATTCAGTGGGTTCACAAATGTGGGCTGCGGAAGGTGCGGAGACATCAAGTGCAGGTGTGTCCTTAACTCTGTGGAACTTTGGCATTACGCTCTGTAATGCCAAAAGTGGAGGCTCTAGGGTGGTAATTGAGATTTTTGTATGTTTATCTTTGCATTCTCGTCACCTTCCGTCTCAAAGTGCACCCTTTTGCCGTTCACATGGACTGCACTACCCCCACACTGAAATTCCGAGCAGTCATCACCTGACAGGAGCAGAGCTGTCGTGTTTCCTTATCATCTGTGAAACTCGGCACTGCTTTTTTTTTTCTGCAGAGGTCATATGTTTCACACCTAGACTCGGTGATCCTGTCTCTAGAACGGTGGTAAGATAAAGCTGCCCCCCATCTGAACCGAGGATATAAGTACTCTCACACCTCTCATGTCTACACTGAAGCTGGAAGCTTGAGGGTAGAAAACACAGAAATATCTGAACTCGTGTTGGTGTAACTAGTTCGATATCAAGCAGTGCAAACCCATGATTATTCAAGCTTTGATATGGGCAAGTTACACGTGAATGAATTGTGAGAGGCTGAGGTAAACCTGTACAGAAGTACTTGTGACCATGACCCTGTTGTCACCAATTCCATACTGTAAAGATAAGAATTAGATCATTATGAAACTGGTCTGAAAATCTACCATCAGTCAAAAATTATACCTCTGCAGATAATTTGTTTCTGTGACTGCATTAGTCCTGAATCTGCTGTATTTCTAAGATGGGTATCAACATAAAATGATTTAAGATTTGCACTAATTTCTCCATGTCTTCTTTTGAAAATCACTACTATCTCTGTAAGATAGCTTCCATATTAAATGGAAATGAATTAAATAAAAGCAAATCAATTTTGAGGCACTATAAACTTGTTCATATGCAAAAATTTTCATAGCATATACTGTCATTAATTCCTTTTTCAGTATTGATATTTTTTCTTCTGTTTTTGAGAGGGGGAATCAATTCTTCTGTTGGAGCAACCAGGAGAGAGTATTGTCATCATGGTGTGTCATTGTACCTGGGTCAGTTGTTTGGTTGGCAGGGTAAATTACAGAATGGAAACACACAGTCAGGAATTCTCTTAAGTCTGCAGAGTGCCTGCACAGGAAATAATGATACTCCCAGCTTCATAATATAATTTATGCTGAAGAAACTATTAGAAAAACCTGCTGCAGAAAATCTTTCAGCAGTATCAGAGCATACAGAAAGTCACAGAAAATTACAGCCTAGTCAATATAAAAAAAACCCCTCTATTGCACATGAATGGCTGTATAACTCATAGGAAAGGGGAAGTAGCATTTCTGGTTGTCATGAGCTATTACCAAACGATGGTTTGCACTAGCACTTAGCATCAGTTCCGTTCATGCCCCCTTCATCCCAAACAAGGTAGTTTCTGTCTGCAAGTGTTGTGTATTATTACTCCTCTGTATGGGGAAAAGCTGAAGGGCTCACATTGTGACTAAATACAGTATCACACCACTAGCTGTGATGAAGTGTAGCATGTGCTAATTACTACAAGGAAACAGAACAGGTACTGCCAGATACAGCAAGTATAAAAGCATAAATCAGTGCAAAAGGGACCTTTAGCACCTTTCTTTTGCAGCAGCCGTGCAAAATTTAAAGTCACACAGGAGGGCACACACATTTCCTGTTTAAACACATGGGTTGTAAATGTAAATGTATCAGGAGCGTGATAAGAATTTAGTTGTGGCACTTAATTAACATGGTTATTATCAGTCTTCTGCCACTGATTCAGGTTCAAGTAAACCTGTAGAACACTTAATTTTATAAAAATTCTTGGGATAAAATCTTATTTTAAGAGTGTCTTGCCTGCAGCTGTTGCATAGAAATGAAACACTGCATAGAGCAGCCTCAAACTGGCAACTGATGTTCACCTACCGGGCAAAAAGCTTCTACATGTCTAATAATAGATTGGTGCTAAAGAATTTATTTTTTTAAAACATTCAGTTCAAAAGTGCTGTCATACACACCCATGCCAGCAGAGTTCGATATGCCAGTTTTATGGTTATTCTGCAAGAAAGCATGAAGAGTTTGTGCTCTGTTCTGTCTCAGTGACTTCCCTAAAATACACTACATATGATAAAAGTACACCAAATACCAGTCCTTCCTCTGTTCCATTAGAGCCAAGAAACAGAATTGCAATTTTCTGTCATACTTCTTATGCCTATAGATGTGAGAAAGCATTCTCTGCTTAGGCTTTCAGTTCTGTTTTGAAGCTTCAGCAACTTTGTAATTGATACAACTTCAAATTTATTTTTTTAAGAGCTAGATGAGAACATCTAGATTGAATTTTCATTCATCACAAGCCAAGTATGATGCAAGCAGCTTTCAGAGCCAGCCAAACTGAGCTTCATTTGAATCTGCTGTGTAGCTCTTGGAAGTCAGTAATTCTCTGTCATAAGCTAGAGGACATTTTAATATATTTTTTTCTCTAGTTAACCAAAGATTTGCATATTGTGACGGTACAACAGTTGTGCATCGCTGAATGTGAACTGACCAACAGCTCCTGCCTCCACTTGCCATCACTGTGATTTAAGGCAGTTTTAGCTCACCCAAGCCAGAGTGCAAGGGTACCAAGTGTGGCAGTGCTGGATACTCTTGAGTTACCATCCATCGTGCCACGAATACGAGTTCTCTCTTGAAAGCAAATGTTAGCACAGAGATGAGACATTGCCCCTTTTCATCCTTGCTTTACAGAATTTACCTGTAGGCACAGGGAAGTAACTCATGCATATTATATGGCACAAGAAAAGGGAACAATGAATAAATTCAGGTTTCTACTGACTCGTAGCAATGAAAAGGGTAATAATTCTGTGAAAAATATCAATACTTTGGAAGCAAATGGTGATGCTTTTGAGAAATGAGTATTATGCTCTTCAGATTCATCAGAAATTAATTTTGTTCACACAAAACTATTTCTGCCTATCTGTATTTGATAGCAGTCCATTTTCAGCATGGCCACCATTCGCATGGACATTCCTATTAGCAGTGGAGGATCTGTACACCAGGCCATTTTAATAGATTTGGGATGAATCAGGAACAGCTGGAGAACATGCCATTTGATTATCCCAAAAGGCTGCCTCTTCCTATAGGAACTTACACGTGATAAAGGACGAGGAAACTTGGTCTATAGCTACCACCACTGTTAACCCTTCTGTTACCACTGGGTAAGAATAGACTGAGATGGTTACCCTGCACAAGACGGCAAGAAAATGAAGAGCAGGAAAGGCAGGGGAAGAGTGTGTGAGATTTTCCAGCATGTTTGAACTAATATTACTGAAACAGGATGCATGACAGGATTGTTTCTATCACTGTCTACAAGCTGTTTAGGAAAGACAAAATGAGTAATAAGGTGTGAAGGAGTAAAACTCTATCAACTAAAAATATTGCTCCTTGTATAATATCTCAGAAATGGTAAGTGTCCATAAATAATTGCTAACAAAGCCTCCATGTTCCAAGTGAACTTACATGTTACAAAGTGAACATTTCTGTTACAGATCTTCACTCATCACTAAATCATGCCAGAGAAGGATAACACGGTTGTTACTATGCACAGGTGCAAAATGAAAAGCTTGAGTTCTATAACAGATTTATTCTCTTAAGCAAGCACAATTTAAATTGCATTTCCAAAAGCAAACAGATCTATTCTGTAGCAGTTGCCACCATGGCAACTTTCTACTGGAAGTCACTACACAGAAAAAAAAGAGTACCGGACTAAAAATCAATTGTTGTCTATACCTAGTAAGGATGAATGAAACTAAGTAACATTCAGTTTGGGCAGGGAACAGATCCCATTATTATGTCTCCATGGATCTGCAGTGCTTCAAAGAATTTAATATTTTTGTATTGAATACAATTGCAGGAAAAATGGTGGAAAAATATTTAAAACCCATGAATGACAACTTAGACTTCCTGAAGACTTTGTTTTCAAATAGATGAGGGTTCCAGAGTCAAATGACTGAGGGCTAGAACTCCATTGCAAAGTGAGGACATTTAGAAGCCAAGTATCAATGCAAAAATTAGAGGTTATGAAATATAAGAAAAAAAGGAAAAAGGCAAAATCCTACCAAAAGGGTATTGGAAACATAAAGGATGTTCTTAATATTCATTATTGCACGAATAATGAAAAATTCAACACCAGTTTCTGTCCTGTATCTGTAAGGGATCAGGCTGGCCCATCCTAGGAGGTCGAGGTTAATGAGGCAAATCACTCCTCAGACAATGGGCCAAAACAACACATAAGTTGTACTTTTTCTCAAACGTAAACTGGGGATCAGTAAAGGAAAAAACTACACAGGTTTGTGTGGGTCATTACATAATTTCTGACACATTTGTTTAATATGTTCCTAAAAAACTCCAGTGGTGGAAATGGCATCCATTTTTTAGGCGGTGCTTATGTATTTGCTTTCAGTACTGCTACTGTACTGTACTGCTCTTTGCTTGAGCATTTCCATGGCTACAAATAGAAAAGCAGAGATGAATCTGAAAATGTACTCATCTATACTTTTATACAGTATTTTCAACAGGCGTGATTGCTTAGAGTAGTTTGACAAGAAATTCAAGAATTTGAGAGTTCTCAATTTTATGAGACAAGGAGAGTTGCTGCTTCCTGTGTCTCTGCTTGTAGTGAGTAATATAAGGCCTGTGCAGAAATGATGGGCAGTTAACTATTAACAGTTCCTGAAATCTTTATATGACAAGCAGTTGTAGCACTATTAAATGGCTGTTACTAGAAGGGACCCTGCATTTTTACCGAGGGACACAGAGACTTAGGGCTTTTGTAGCCTTCCACAATCATTTGTCCTACAGGAAGGCTGTCAGGCAGAAGGCAGCGTCCATGGCAGCCTCTCAGCTCAGCCTCTGTCCTTGCTGGTTGTAGGAGAAGTTGTTACACACAGATGAAGTAGGGTAGGGACACCAGTGTTTTGCCACTCAGTGGCTTTTTCTCAGTAGTGTGTTGGCCCACTGCCAGCTCTGTCAGCTGTTTTTTCCTGTTCATCCCATTATCATTCCATTGGAGCATAGAGGTAGATCATAAAATTTATAAGTGCTTGCATGTAATACTACATTTTGAGAGGAACTTGAACAATGGAACAGAAGTCTTACAGTAGGAAGCTAAAATGTATCAGTAAAGTCTCCTTTGTCCCAAACCTCTCGAGTCTTGTTGCTACTAGTTTTACAGGTAATAGAAAAAAATTATGTGAGATGCTGTATGTGAAAGGTAATGACTAATTCATTGGGGATAATACTTAACTATGCTGGTCCTGGCAGGGAAAGAATGAGTGACTGTGAAGGAATCCTGGCTTTCCAGAAGGCTCACTACCTTCCCATGTATTTTCACATCAGACACTCCCATGAAGTCACAGTGTCACATGCATTTACAGCCTGTCCTACAGATGCACTTGCTGTCTAGGACTATACAGTGGTTTTTGCATGACAGAAGCATTGTTTACACTGGAAACTAATTCTTTATGATATGTGTATTTAATATTAATTCAGATACAGGAATTGAAAAGCCTGGCTGATGAAATGTAGTCCTTTAATCAAGCACCTTCTATAAACACTATGAAAATATACTCCTTCTGTTGTATTTAAAAAATAATTTAAAATAATGTATGCCTTTAAAAGTTTCAGCTATGAAGTTTGAACAAAAGTACTCACCCAAGGACCTTACAGAGCGACTCTTCCATTTTTTCCAAGTGTGTGTTTCTGTGTTGTTTTCACTGGACTTCTAATTCAGCAGAGTCAGAATCATTCTGCACAGAATCCCAGGTCACTCTGGCTGCAGACTTAGAGCACCAAAGTGCACAAGGCTCCACCAAGTGGAATGTGAGCTGTTGGGACTTCTTTTCCTTTCTATGAAAGGAGGTGCGGCCATAGAATTAGGAAAGTGCATTTTGTTGTCACAGATGCAGTTTTTCTATATGTAAGATACTGATTACTTGATTGCTGAACACAAGTTGAAAGCAGAAACAGAAGTCTGCTGAGTTAGATCCCATATTACATACAAGTTCTGTAACTGTTACATGAGAGAGGGTCTGGGTTTGCTTGGGTTTAATTTTTTTTTTTAAAAGGTCTCATGTTTTCTAAACATGAATTTGTCATTATAAATTAACTTCTACAGAAATAAAGTGGGGACAGAGCTCATTTTGTCTTTTTATTTTTTTTAAAGGACATATGCAATGTATTTAATTTCCCTACATCCCAAAAATAGCTTAAAAAATTACAGTAATGAAAAGGATTCCCAAACTAGATATGTTGTGCTAGTTCTCCAGAATGTTTAATGCTTAACTGTGTGTTGTATCTAACTTACACACATTAGAAAAGAAAATGAAGACACACACACACCATCCAATTGTCCTTTTATATTTTTATTCGGTGTTAAGTAACTCCACAAGAAAACAAAATCAGTTACTCTGGTGTACGTGAAATCAGAACAATACAACCACTTGAAGCAAAAAGTAGAAACGAATTTCAGCCCAGGAATGGAAAACTGATACTTCAGTGCTATGGATATGCAATGCGCTTCATCCCACAGTGCGGTTCAGCGTATGCCAACCTTTAATGCTCTTGTTGTTGTTGTTGTTATTGTTGTTGGTGTGTGTTTCTATCCATATAGAAAAACTAAAAACCACACTTCAACTCTCACTGAAAGCCTTAGAGCTTTAGCCATTAAACTATGAAAACAAGTAAAGACAATTTGTTATTGCCTAAGCTCAGTACAGGATTTTATTTTCCCCAAAGGTGCTGGAATCATTACATGCCACAATGTAACTATGAGCAACACCTTTGTTACTTTTGAGCCCTTTCTTACCAACAAAGCAGCTCTAGCCAGAATAACTGAGCTGAAGTTTGTGTTTGAAATATGTCCATTTGGTCATTTCCTGTTCTCAAATGAAGTTCTATTCCATTCTTCACTGTAGTGATTTGAAGAATTTGTGTGTAAAGTTCTTTTTTACTTTCATGTTACAGTTAACTAGTTTCAGTGCAGGTGCTAAACAACCTCTCAAGGAAGCTCCAGAAGAAAGTAAAATATATAAAAATCTATTCAAAGTCTGCAAATAAATTAAGAAAAGAAACTGTAAAGTGTCAAAAGATTTGTTGTATGAATACAAACCCTAAAACATAGTCTAAGAGGAGGACCAAAAGAAAGTCCTTGGGTAAGGGCAACCAAGCCAGTTTTAGTAAGTATCTCACCAAAAGCGTCGCACAAAGACCGGCATGGTTTCCCAACCATTTATTTAAATTCTTACACTGTCAACTGAATAAAGGCAACAAAACCCAGTTACTCAGAAAGCATTTCTAGCGCAGAACATATTTCAAAGGCAGTTCAGCTCACATTTCAAACAGCTACGTTTCTTGTGAGGTTTATTGCCTGTCAAAAATAATGGTGAAGCTTTTCAAGTCAGTATTGGACTTTCTGCACTTCCTGGTGTTATAGACATGCTGCAATCATGTAGACTAGTTAGTTGTTGTCATTTTTTAAACTAGGAGTTGGTAAAAACTTAGGATGTTTAGTTTTGCAAATATTGCTCCTCCTGGCTTATACATTTTGCATAATGTGTTAAAAGCACAAGGAGTTGATAGTCTTGTACAGATGCAACTTGACAATGTATTGACTTTCTAAGTTAACAAAATAAAATTTAAAAGCAAGTCACATAAAGCAACAATCACTACTGCAATCACACATGTATGTTGTAATCATCACCTTCCCTACCCCCACCCACCACACACATAACTTGCCCCACACATTCTCTCAGAAACACAAAATGAACTACGAGATTTACTAAATTACAGCCACAACAGCAGCTAACTGCAGCAGCCACAGGATTTCTTTCAAGTGAAGCACTGACCCTTTGCATTTAAAACATTGAACACTCTGAGCATTTTAGAGAGTTTCAGTCATTCAGGCTCAATTTCAGTTACAGGATGCTTTTGCAGGTTACATGAATGCCTTCATCTGCAACAAGACAACATTCTCATTACTCATTAACAGAATTCACAACAATCCACACATCACCCCAGTGGTTTATTATTTTTGGTGTTACTTTTTGAACTTGTGCCCCACATCGGCAAGTTGCTAAAAAGGACAAAAAAAAGAAAAAAAGGAAAAAAACCCCACATTGCCTCCATACCTACAAAAAATCCTTGGCTTCTCCAGTTAGCAAAAATACAAACCATGGTATCCTCAGTGTTGGTTTGCGGGAGGGGGGGAATCATAGGATAGAAAACACAGTTTCTGTAAGTCTCTAAAGCACAACCCTGTTGTTCCTACTTCAAAGTTATGAGATTTACTGAATGAAGACTGGACAAGTCATTCATGCTTTTCTCCTGCATTCAGAAAGGCACTGATAGATTACAGTGTTAAGTATTTATCTCCCAGTTCTTAAAGAACAAAGCCTAATGTGCAGAAAGCTGAAGTCTCTGAATAGCAGAAGTAGTTGTAGACACTGCGATGCTAAGAAGATTGTAATAGTGGTAGGGCTACAGTTACGAATGAAAATAACTGCAATTAAGATGCAAAAAAGCAGTGGTACTACTAAGACAAGCACATGCACATCCATTCTTGATTTGACAACACAATCTAGTCTAGTTCAAATAGCCAAGAATTTAACAGTATTTTTGGGGAAAAAAAATCTTCAACAGGACAGCTGTGTCCTCATCTATAAAATAAGCAAGAAGAGAAAGATAAATACACATCTGAATCCATTAACTGAAGAGGAAACTCAAGTTGTTGTTTTAGAGCTACAGACCCTCAAGAAGGATAGTTTTCCATCTCATGTTACTTTTCAATCATCTGTTCTACTCTGCAGTTTTTACAGTTGAGTTCGAGAAAAAAGCTCCTCCTCACACGGATCAGCCCATTCACTTCCACCTTCTGAAGCTGTGTCTTCAGAGCTTGAGCTATCACTGGAGTAGATCTTCTTCCTGAAGCCATTTGGTTTTGCCTCAGCATTTATATCATCTGCACATCTTGCTTCATAAACAGAAGAAACCTAAGGATTTAAACTGACAGTGTTGATGGGGAACAATAAAGAACACGCTTGCTTTTCTCTGGGCTAGGACGTTACATGGTTTTGTAGTTGTCCAAGAGAGATTACAGGGCAAGTCCTCCTCTTTCCTGACTTAGTCCACTATGTAGAAAGGACTGCAGAACAGCAGGAAAAAAAGGTGTGGCTTTTATTATTTTTTCCTATTCCTTAATTTTAGGATTTGCACAAAACAGCAAGAGAATCAAAAGTGAACTCAGGATGTATCTTTATCATAGTTCATGTTAGAAAAATTACTGTAAAAGTTATCTCCAAAACTTGGTAGTAAGTATTAAATGGTACGAAAACACAGCACAGATCTGACTAAACTTCAAGCAAATGTATTTTAAATATATTTTCATCTGGATGAGTAAAGCTATAGCAAGCATGCCACAATGTTAAACTATCATCACCATGAAGTTTAAAGATATATCAGTAAATACATGTGTACATGAAATTTTTTCCCTAGAGAAAAAAAATCAGGGATTTTTTGCTTGTAATGAGGACAGTGTTCAGCATATATTATCCTTATGCCTTTAGTTACTGGTCCTTTCTGCCCTCATAGTGCACTTCAGCTCACTCTACACTTACTGAAATTAGAAGTTGAAGGAAAAGAAGACTCATGTTTAACACTCATGACAAGCAAATGCCGAGCGTTCCCAAAGGAAACTGGCTTTGCTTATCTACTAGAAGTACAGCTGTTTGTACAAAGGGTTGTACTCCCCAAAGTACAACACCTTGAAGAACTTTCAGAACAATGCTCAAGATGAGGTTAAAAAACAAAGTAAGAGAAGAGAAGCTTTTGAAAGTTTTTGCAGGAATTTCATTTGAGGGTAGACTGAGAACTGTGATGAAAGGAAAGATGCAGTAGCCCACCCTTATAAAGTAAGTAAAAAACTTCCTCCCCAAAACCATTGACAAACTTACCATATTAAAATCTAAAAGATGTTCATCATCATTGGATACTTCCTTTACATCTGCAAGTTCTCCTACACCATTCTCTCCCTTGGCATTTGTATAGCACTCTTACATTGTGTTTGTGAGGGTGTTTCAGAGGCAAAGGAAGAAAAAACAGAATTGAGGAACACTGTTATTTACATTTACCATAAATTAAAGCATCCAGAGAAGTATTCTTGGAATTCACACTCTATGCCATGTAAACTCTGTGCTTGTGGGGGATTTTATGGTCTGACACTCTTAAAGAAATAAGCATAATACCTCACAGAAGCTTAATCAAATCCTACCTGGATAACCAAATAGTAAAAGAAGAAGCTACTTAGATAATGGAAACATCTAAAATACTAACGTGCAAAGAGCAAGAATTACTTTTTTATGATAAATGGTTCAGTACATTTTTCAATTCTGATACTGCACTGTGTTCCACAGCACTCCTATTTCTATACCCACACAGTATAGACTGAAACAGCAGCCTGATCCTCACTGAAACTCAAAAACCCCAGTTGATGTGAATGGCTATGATTTCTACTTACCAGAGTAAACTTATATATATAATACCAACATCTATCATGTAGATAGATACATACGGATCACATGCATTAACACCCATTTATAAAAAGTACCCATACTGAAAACTGGATACAGAAAAAGGTTTGTGGAAGAGTAACATCAGCTCCGAGGATGAAGTCCCGGTCTTGTTTAAAAACTGAGTCCCAAAGAGCAAACCCTGGCTCTGTAGTCCCTGACAGACACCCTGGCCCTGCATCAGCAGCCCCTGGGCTTGGCCGCGTTCCCCCCGCGCGCCGGGGAAGCGCTGCCGCAGTGACGCGCGCTCGCCGCCAGGGGGCAGCACCGGCCACCGTCACCGGGCACGGCGCCGCGGCTGTGCCGAGGGACGCTGAGCATCCCCGCTTTGGGAAGGAAGCCTGACGGCTTTCTCTGACATGGCAGCGCCATGAGCGCCAATCTGCTCTTGCACTGTGCACATTTCTATAGTTGGGAGCCAAGTAGAAGTTAAGATGTTCTTGAAAGTCACCCAAACTGTCCTGAACACCAAAGTAAGGCTGGTTTGGAACTAAGAACACAGTTTAGTTGGTTGCACTTAAAGGTGCACTCCAAAAATATTAACTGGCTAATCTACTTTCAGATTATTAAGGAACCAGGTCTCTGATCAAAACTTTCTCACCCTAAGCCTGTACCAACAGAAAGCACCAGAGATCCTGTCAATTCAGGATACAGAAAGTTCTTATTTAGCTTCTTGCCTTCTCCCCAGAAAAGGTGAATTGGTATGCAGGCAAAAAGAATTGCCTGGATTCTTGCCGGTCCACTGAAAACCTGGGCTTGAGTCAGTTGTCAGATGCTATAGATTCCTGGGAGTGCTGGAAGCACACCTGCTTCTGATCATGAGCAGCCTGCCTACTAAGACTGGACTTGCTCTCTGTACAGGACAGAAAAATTCCCAGACTGTCAGTGTGAAAGGAGTGGCCAAGTGACAAATCCCTCTCCTTCCCAGTCTCAGAGATTCCACACATTCACTGAATAACTGGCATCTTATTTACACACACCCATAAAAGGTAATCATCATGTTTTCACATTCTTACAGAATTACCTACCTAATAAGTATTTTTCAGGATGAAACATTAAAAAATGTAAAAAAGTCTTTTCAGAATCAGATTTTCTGTTTACTTAATTGTAGGCTTTAGAATTAAGTAAATTTCCATAAATGTTAAGACTATTTTAAAACCACTTTCTTTTAAAACCAATTTAGAATCATGCTAGAGGTCTACTACAAGGGCAACTGAAGCATCCCAGTTCTCTCTCAGATTAGAGAATTTTTTGTAGAACCTTACTGGTGTGGGTTTTTTAAATACAGACAGTAAATCCAATTCATCTGCAGCAATTCCAGTCCGTAACAAGGATCATTTCATTCTAACATGGGTGCAATAGCAAGTTAGTTCTAACAGGCAGAGGTGCTTACCTTCACACTGTGATGCAGGAAAAAGGGGAGAATAGAGCGCCTTTTCCCACCAGCATTGCTTTTCCTGGCTGCCACTCATTCTCTGCAGATTAGTATTCAATATAGGAAAGTGTTTAGACAATAATCACACTTCATTATGCCATAAATAATATACTTACACATAAAGGAGGAAACTCTGGTATTACAATGAATTTTCCTAAGTCTTACAGGTCATGCTGCACGATTTGTAACACTAAGGGGAAATGACTGTCAAACTACAGTGAACATCCATTCTCTGAACTCTTACAGCCAATACGAACTCCATGCTGGGGCTCAGACTTTGCCCATAACAGAGTTATACAAATCCAGAAAAAAAAATTAATTCCAGCCCTACACTTTATAATCTAGAGAGAGCTACCCGAGAGATAGAAGTATAGGGAAGTGTTAGCCAACATGACAAATAGTTCAGTGTAAAACAAAACAGAAAAGAAAGCAAACAAAAAGTGGCAAAATTTCATGTTTAGAGTTTGGAAGGATGAATTAGCAGTACTGTTACCCAATGGGAACACACAAAAGTAGAGAACTATGTATCAACATGAGGAAGAAGTGGTTATGAGGCTGATCTGTATTTATGCTAGAAGTAATTTATTCACTAATACCACCAAAATACTGTCTCTTCCCCCATATTTTAATGCTAGTTTAACTTTACCAGAGGCCTTTCCTTATGACATTGATGGACATGGCTAAAATACCAAGGGCTGGTCACAACAGACACATCCCCAGTTCCATGGCAGCCCCTGAGGTAACCCCACTAGCTTTCAAAAGATGATGCCAGCTTGTAACATCCTCTATAGATAGTAGAATGATTAAAAAAACAAATTATAGTGCAACTGCCTACAACAAACATTAACAAATGAGCTTCAACACCGATTTTCTAGCCAGCTTCCTCCTCTGTAAACTTGAGAATGTTTAAACACTGAAAACTAATGAGCATCCTTTTGTTACTCCTTAAGCTACTGTAGAACTACATACCCATAGAACTTAAACTTACAAACACTTATTCCTTAATAAAGAGAAGCCCCTCTCAAACTAAAGGAGCGACTCAAGAGTGCTGTATTTAGAAACATGTCCTAGATTCAACTTATTTGAACTTATCCATGCTGGTTTCCTGTCATAAGACTGAGGAACAGCCTTTTTGGAACCACCCTCCAAAAATTCAAACCCTTAATTCCAGAAAAGGGAGTTCTTAGAAACTCAAACCATTTGTTGGTGTCTTTTTTAACATTAAAAAAAAAGGAAAAAAAAGAAGCACAGCAGCTCAAGAGTATAAGCAGAACTCAGTAAGAAATATGTGCATTTACAAATACATTCAATCCGGGAAGCCTCACTCTGTGCTGATTATAGATAGAGGCATCTAACTGCACAGGCACAATGCTTTATTAACTTCAAAGTCTCTCCCACTGCTCCTGTCACACCTGCACACGGGATAAGCTGGATGAACCCCAGCAAGTTACAAGCAAAGCCAGCTTGAGTCCGGCAGGGCATAAGAAGCTGCAGCAGCCTCGCTTCCCGGGCTGAGGCACCAGCAGAGCCCAGCACCTGCTCTGGGATGGCTCCGTGACTGAACTGATGCTGGCTGCTTCAGCCCCTCTATGCTTCCGTCACAGCCCCGATACTTGGAGAGCTGGAGCAGGTCAAAGAGCTCCCAGCCCAGTGTAGAGTTTTTGTTTGGGAGGGGATCGCGGACACTTTTGATGTCCATTTTATACATTTATAAATGTATAAAAATGGGAGAACAGAGTTTTTTCCTACAGTTGCTTAAGTGTTTCCTAGAAATGCAATCTCCCATTGTGAATTTTTTTGTGAATTAAAGAGACGCTCCCAATCAGTAAATACAAAATACCACTCCAGAATAGCACCATGAGTCTACTTTCCTTTCTTGGCAATCTTTCCCCTTTAAAACAGGATTTTCAATTTATGTCTCCTTCTCCTCCTCTCTCACACATACTCATATACACTTCCAGTGTTTTATGAAAAGTTTTATTAAATTGTCCAGCTAACCATCTAAATAGCTATTATTTAGAATGGTTCTGGTATTAAATATTGTGACTGGAAGTCTCTGCTTTCTGAAAACTATTCATATTGATTTTACTTTATTCTTAAGTTGAACTCATAGACAGCAGAGCAAAACCAGCTGCAATGCTGTTTCACTCCCAGTTTTGCTGCTGGTCAGAAAGAAGACTGTTGTGTTTCCTTTCTGGTTTTACAGCTAAGCATAGGGTAACTGAGGCTTCTCCCAGACTATTAGATACTAATTTGGAAACACCATCACTGACTAGCTGTCCTGCTTCAGAATGCTTGCTGACAATGGTCACGGCAGACAAGGGTGACAAGAGGCTTGCAGAATGTGAACAGAATAAACATTAAAGCCTCAGTATGGTCTGAATTAATATTATCAGAAGTGTTACAACTGACAGAAAAAATCGTATTAATCTGTAAGCACAGATTTCTTTGAACCTGCTCTGCAACCCCTTATTATTAGGAAGAATACAACATATGATTAATTCAAAAGTCAAAGCATCAATGAACCCATTGAGTACCATTCCAAAAGATCAGGTCCTAATTTTAGTTCATCAGCCACCCAGTGAAGATACACTTGGCTCAAGAAGCCAGTCACAAATGAACAAAGGGAGCTGAGTCTAGAATTCATATTCTTAAAACCTACTTGGCAGTAACCTCATTGTTGAATTTCACTGAAAAAGTATGTGCAAGGGACTCTGTGATATAATCTAGCCTCTACTCTTGCACAAAGCTGGAATCAACTACAACGCATCATTCCTACCTTCACTCTCGTCAAGCCAGAAATTCCACTGCTTCCCCAAAAAATAATTGAGCTTTACAGTATGCTCATTGTCTGGTTAGAATTCTTATTCTTCAATTTCACTTACTGTGATTTAAGGTCATCACATCCAGTTCCCTTGTGTTTACCAGAGCCTACAGAACAACACAGCTTTTCCCTTATCTGCTGTAGCTATGAACACGGCTTCTGCAAAACTGCTGCCTCTGCTCTGAGTCTCTCTTATTTGAGATAAAACACCCCCAGTTCCTTCACTCTGTTTTCGTAAGTAGTGACCTTTGTGTTCTCTCCTCAAGACATCTTTCCTGACACACAGAGCCCAGTACACCAGCAGAGCAACTCCTCTCTCACAGGAAGGCACTCCTGTTCATGCATCTCGATCTTGCTGTCTTTTGCAGTGTGTCATTCCTGATTTACACACAACTATGATCTATTTGAAGATGCCTTTCTGTTTCACATCACTGCCTCACCTGTCACTCCTCTCACTGTGTTTGTAAAGAGGGTTATTATTTTGTGTAGAAATTTTAATTGCCCCTGCAGGATTACATTTTATGTTTCAAACACTGCTCCACTTTAACAGCCTTTTGATTCTAATCCTGTCTTCCTGCAGACTTTCCCAGTTTGTTATCATCAGGGATTTTCATAAACATGCCACACACTAGAAAAAATAATCATCTCTGTTGTCCTTCAGCAAACCACTGACTGTTACTCTGAGAGTACAATCTTTCTCCTAAACTAATACTTGGAAACTTTCTCTGTTACCCGTGCATGTGGGCCATTTACAATTTAGAGTATTTCTTTACGGAATTTAAGAGGGTCAGTGGTTCCATTTTCCCTGAGTTCCATTTTCCTCTTTAAAAACATGATATGCTTTTTATATATTTTCTATCTTCCATGTGTTCTCAAACAAGTATTCTAGTAGGCTTTTCTCAAATTAGTTGCTGCTTTTCATGATACTCAGGTGAATATTGCTATGACTAGCTGAAACAGTGTAATATCTGTCTTTTCATTAACAATGAAAATAGATGCACTAACCAATACCTTGGATATCACATTATCATAGCTTTCCAAGCTTGTTAGTTCTGTTTCTCAAATATCTTTCTGTCATCTTTCTGTTCCTGATTTACTTCTAGAACTTCAGGTGTACCAAATATTTTTTATCAGCTTTGTTTAAACCTTGGGGTTTTTTCCTCATGATTTCTTAACTGTTATTGTGAACTCTATCTTTTTTAAGTCCTTTCATACAAGCCCTTCATTATCTCTGCAAAATAATGTTTCCTTTATTAGAAGGTTAGAGCTTAAGAGTCTTTGTAGGTGTTTTCATCACCTGCCATGATCAGCACTTACCAAGAACTATCTGGACCAGTCCTGTCTTAGGTTGCCCCCAAATTACTCACTCTTTTACAGTCAGTCCTTTGTTTTGTATGTGAATGGCTCTACATGCTCTTTTTCCACTTGATTCCTCTGATTTTAAGGCACACAGCAGACCTCTCTGAATTTCGTTTCCCTCTTATCACTATATGGATTTATGGCAGCTTATCTTCTACACTGCTGACCTCAGAACCAGTGTTTATAAAGCACCCCGCTTTCTCTTCCTCTCTTGACAGCCCTTTCTAAAGGGGTTATGCACTTACATTGCATTACTCCAGTCCAGCACAGAATCTCACCAAATCTCATTGCCAATTCAGTCATGAGATCCACAAACACAGTTTTTGTCAGTGAAATTTCCTCATCCCCAAAACCTTAGGTATGTTCAGACCTTAAAATCCCACAGGTCCTTTTATCTATCTCAAGGACCCAACAGTATGAGCATTCTTAGAGCACACCTGCTGAATTGGAGCCCATATAAAATTTGCTGACAGGAGATGCAGTATTGGTATATTATTCACAGGCCATTAACTGGTCCGGACTGTGTACTTACCCATGACTCCACAGCTAAACGGTAGGAGCATTTACTCGGAAGAAAAAGGACTGTTCTTTGCGGGGGCAAGGGAGCTGTGTTTGTGGGGTTTTATGTAGTTGTTTGGGTGGCAAGTGCTGGTGGTTTTTTGTTGAGATTGTTTGGTTTGGACTTCTTTTTAAATAATTATTTTGTTGGTTTCATTTTGTTGTTGGTTTGATTTTATGTTACTTTAATCTTATAGCTAGGTATATAAATATCATTCATGTTTGAAAAAATTCTGCAGGAGCTATTTGCAAATTCCTGCTGCAAAATGCACTAGAATTCTAGAAGAAGTGCTGTAATATAGAAGGTAAGATGGAGGAAATTGAACCAGATTCTCCTACAGTCTTGTTTATAAATAGGAGGTATTCAGAGATATGTGTTTGCACAGCACATATATAACTCAAATTTAAGTGATGCAAAGCAGAATGTGTTACTATTACACTGTGGTTTATATTAGTATTTTCACATCCATTATTTATGCAAAAATATTAGAGGTACCTCAGAACACAACTCAAACTTTACATTAGATGACTGAGTTAAACAGTGACTTTAATTTCTGTCCTAAGTCAAGCATAGAAACACAGAAAGTTTCATTTAAAAAAAAAATCTTTACAAAGATTGATCTATACTAATCAGTCCAGACCATAGTGCCTGCTTTTCCCCCATGCATGTATGTGTAGGGTGTCCACAAAAAAAGTTTCTCCTAGACTGTCCTAATTCTAGGTATTTTATATTGATTTTGCTTAATGCTCATGAAAATAAATAATACCGCTCTTAAAAAGAAAAAAAGCTCACACACATCTTTTACAGACACTTTTAATGAGCCAAAAAGCCAATTACCTTCAGACTCCAACTACTGGTGCTTAGAAAAGCCCAGAGTGTGCTCACACCTTGAGGCATGGTAGATACAGGGGGACAAGTTAATCCAGGCTGTCTGAGCTGAGGGGGTAATCAAGCTTCCCAAGCCACCCAGGAAGAGCTTAATTGCAAACCAAACTGGAGTCTAGACTGCTGAGAGGGTTGTTGACCTTTTGTACTTCTCAGTGGTTTATCACTTTGGAGCTATGAAAATGTCCACAAAATCATGTGACCTGAGCAAGGGAAGCAGTAGGTTTTCCTCTTGCACTAAGGAACTTAAATAAAATAAAATACCAGAGCTTTCTGAGCACTGATCACTACCAAAAGACTTTTTACAAGCCCCAGAGCTACCATAAACTACAGTACCACTGTAAACTTATACCAGCCATTTACTAGTTTCTTGAATGGATAAGTGGTTGAAGTGAAGATGAGAATAAGCAACCTCACAGAGCACTACACATCCAGAAAGAAGATCAGAAAAGGGCTGGAAGGAACTTCAGGCTCTTGCTGTCACAAGGAACTGTATAATCATTTGTTTGTTCAATCTGCCCTACTGCATGATGAAGTTAGATTTCACCTAGTCCTGCTAAAAGGCAATTCCAGAATCTGTTCTGACTTACAGTCTAAGTTTATTAATTTTTTTGATGACTCTTCCTGCAAGGCCTGGCACAAACACAGAAACTTCCCAGACTTCAGTAAAGATTTTTGAAGCCACTTCATCTCTGTTAACTTAACAGAGCAGCAGGAACCAAGATGTCTAGAAAGGGTCTGGAAAAGTCACAAACTTGATTCTCTTGTGCAAGCAGCAGATATCAACTTATTGATGCTGGGAAAAGAAGCAATTAATTTAAAGGAGGATGAGAGAAGAAGCAAATAAGGAAGAAGGAAAATAAGAGTGTCTGATTTTGTTAAACAAAAAGGTGAGCTTCAGTTTTGGCAAGAGAAAGGTTAGCTTGCCTATATATGAGTTAGTGTTTCAAACTTATAATTGAGAAATATGCAATTGCATAACATAAGCTGGGTGCAACTCTTCAGCTGAAAATGAAAAAACTTCCTCCAAATGTAAATACTGCAACTGCTGAGTATGTGCAAGAGGAGGCTGAAGAGGAAAAGAAAATGTAAGATGTAAGCAAAAGAAAATGTAAGATGTAACTGACACCTATCCAGACAGTATCTCTGGGCTGGCCACACATCTAATTTATTTTGATAGTTACACGTTTCTACTCAAGAGCAGAGGGAGCTCACAGCAAGAAAAACTCAGGGTATTTTTGGCTAGAAAGGATTTTTTACCTTGATAATTACTTAACTTATGGCTAAAATTACTGGAAAGAAAACTCTGAGCTTAACCCATAGTTATGCTGAGTCTTTCTTACAGTACTGTGTTAGCGACAGATATTTTGCATCCACGTTTTATTTCTTTTTGGCTCTATGCTGACAAGGGGATGTTTTAATTTCCAGACAATTAAGCCTTTTTACAAGCCTTTCTTAGCTGAAGTTTACATCCAGTAGTTCAACTCCAAATTCTTCTACTTGGAAGTAACTACATTGAAAAGACTGGCTTCAGATATTTTTCTTCAAAATTTTAAAATATGCTTGAATCAAAATCAGTAATATTTCATTACTCAAAATTTATGCACATTTTAACATTTTATATGTAAATCAGATAACCTAAAAACCTAAGGTAAACAGATTTTAAAGCCACATGAGCGTACACATGCATATATTTCTAAAGGTATGCAAGATGACACCAAAATACCTGAAGATGGTTTATTTTTCACAGAATCACAGAACGACTGAGGTTCAAAAGGAACTCTGGAGGTCATCATGTCCAACTCCCCCTGCTCAAGCTGGGCCCAGTAGAGCAGGTTGCCCAGGACCATGTCCAGATATCTTTTAAATATCTCCAAGAATGGAAACTCTACAACCTTCCTGGGCAACCAGCGCCAGCACTCGGTCACCCTTACAATAAGCAAGTTTATTCTTATGTTCAGATGGAACCTCCAGTTTCTCTACAAAACTCTATTTTCTAGAGATCTATACAATCACAAACATTTAAACTGAACTGTCACATAACAAACTGCTGGTTATCAGCTGCCAGCTGCAAATTCTGTAATTTTATATATCCACATACCTCTTCATGCTCTCCTGAAGAAACAGGATTATCCTCGTACGTGGGGAAATGACACCCTGCTTTACAACTGCAAAACCTGCCAGTCTCCTCACGTGGCTCCACTATTCTGCAGTTTACTTTAGAGCTCTCCACCGCTCTCCCTTCCAGAGATTCTTTCATACTGCATTCTAAACAGGGATCTTGGTTTCCTACTGGCACCATCCCAGCCGACTCTTCTTGGGAATCCAGTGATGTCTGTGCACTCTTCTCCATTCCAGATTTTTTTAATCTGGGAAGGAATTTTCCAGATTCAAGCTCTGATTTTCCGTAATAATGCCCTTCTTTTTCTGCATCTTCTTCCAGAGGTTTGAGATCTGCTTGTGGATCCTCAAATACATCTACTTGAGGAGGGACAGCAATACTTCCCTCATCTTTTTCTGACTCAAATTCTGACTCGCTTCCACCACCTGGAGAAAGTTCAGATGCAGAAATAGGGCGAAAGTGAGTCCTCGGAGAAATCCGTATAGCCCTGTACTGCGTTCGATCAACACCACATATCCTGGGGTGTAAAACCTCACTGTCTGAATCAGAGCACAGAATCGACTTAGGTTTAAAACTAGGGCTGAAAGATGCGATTCCTTCTGGCTCAAATGAACACTCTACGTGAAGAACTTGTGAAAATGGATTGTTCAGGTCAAAGGAAGAGAAGGAGTATTCAAGCCCTGGTTCTTCAACTTGAAAGTTACCACAAGCTCCCAGTAAGTCTTCATGGAAGATAAAAGAAAAACCCTTATTTAATCCATTATCTCCACTCTTTGATTGCTCATTCTGTTCAAATGATACAAACGGCCTCCATAATTGCCTGTGGCCAGGAGCAAAGCTATTACCTGGAGTCATAAAAACATCTGTACCAGCTATTGTCACCACATCAGAAGCTGCACATTGCAGTAAGCTCCCCTTTGAGTGACCAGGTGGCACCACTGCCCATTCTCCATCACTGTTAAATGTTTTGAGCTCCCCATACACACCACCAAGTATAAATGAGTTTTCTTTATCCTGGTTAACATCCCAGGGTTTTGATGGTGTGGTATAGTCACCACCATCTACTTTCGATAAATCATTTGAGACAAAGGCTCTCTTCTCTACATTCTCCTTTTGACCTTCCCAAAGGTGATACTCTGATCTTTGCACTGCTTTATTGGGTTCCTGGAGGGTTTCAACTTTTGCTTCTGTATCCAAACAGCAGCAATAGTTATTTACATCAGTTGAAAACAATTCATCTTCTATTCCTTCTATTTCTACCATTGCTGCAGAATTTCTGTCTGTCATATTCGTCCAAATATCTTTAATAACCCCTGAGCTGTAGCCATCTCCATGTGGACTGCTTTCCCTACAACCTTGTGTAGTTTCATAGTCTTTACTTTCTGATTTTTGTTCTAGCTGAATACCACAGACAGATTCTAGCTTAGATTTCTTTTTGAAAATCAAAGTGGGCATTTCTCCTAAACTTCTAGCTTGTTGCTGGCAGGTTTCTTCTGGCAGAAAATCTAGAATTTCTTCATCTACATAATTCGAAGACACTCTAGGAACTACATAATTAATATCTTCTGCATTAAATTGCGTGGATTCTTCATATGGAATATTTATAGTCTCATTGTCTGAACGTGTTTCTTCCGAGTGTGACCATGGACTACAGGTTCTTGTTGAAAGATTAGAACAGTGTTCATTTTCATCAAAGGCACTATTTTTGGTCCATATTAGCAATCTAGACTGTGTTTTCCCAAGAATATTAGCAGTGCTACTAGAATCTGCATTTTCACTTCCCAAGTTGAGTGTTTCAAAAGAAAATGGTAAAACAGAGTTACTGCATTGCACTTCAAACACTGAAAAACAAGAGTTTATACCAGACCCTTCATTAATATCTGAAAAGAGCTCTTGATTGCCAGCAAGCATGTGTGAATTAAGCATTGTGCTGTCTAGGACTGGGGAGAATCTGATTGGAGAATCTCCTCCAAAACTTTCCCCATCTGCATCACCAGAACTAGAAGATGAACAGCACTCCCAAAATTGAGCTAAATTACTAAGATCTTGCAAGAACCACCCTTCAGCACCAACAGAGCTGGTCGAATCAGTCCATATTGCACTTTCCCCTTGCAACTCCATTCCATCTAACACTATGCAACATTCTGCCTCAAAATCAGTTTTTTCTTTACTCTTCTGTCGAATCATATTTAAAATCCGACTCTCCCCTTGCATCGTATCTGAGGCACCAGGATCCAACATGGATTGATCAATATCCACTTCATAGAAGTGCGTTAGTTCTGACAGATGAACATCATCTAAATATTTGTCGTCCTCTGGTTGAGAACATATTGAGGTCCCAGCGAGGTCAATATCCTCATTTAGAACTGCAGGCATTTCTACAAAGTGACCATCGATGAAAGTACCTGCTGCGAGGTATGTTTTATGAATATTATTGTTGCTAATACAAAGACCATGCACTGATTCAGACAACTCTTCTACAGCCTCTGATGTTACTCCACATATATCTTCTCTGTTGCGGTACGTAGTCTCCAGCTTGCTTTTTCTGCTAAGAGGAACAAAGTACTCCGTAATCGGCTCAGTATACCACAAGGGCTCTTCTTTATATTCCTTTTCATTTCTACTGTCTAAATACAAATCTTTTCCATCACTACCGCCAGCTTCTTTTCTTCCAATTTCTTTTAATGGCCTTTTACCTCTTTTGCACAGTTGTTTGATGGACCCGCTGCTGCTGCTGCTGCTGCTTCCACTGTGGACTTTTCTATCAGCCTTTTCACCAGATTTCACTGATAGCCTGCTCTGCCCATTACGCCCTTTTTTATTCCGAACCTCTCTTGTTTTGTGTCTTACTTTAATACATTTCATTGATGCCTTGTATTCGCCTTGATTACCACTAGAGCTTGAGCCAGCCTCACTGGATCCGGACGACCAGGAGCGGGGACGCATCTTTCCCTCAGACTTATGTCGGACTTGCTTTTTGTACAAAACAGGCTTCTCTTCAACAGTGTTGTTACTAAACTTGTTTTCTTTCTCGTTTTTACTCTTCTTCTGCTGGGTTCTTTCCTGTACAGTGGCAGATACTTTATTACTTCTGTCTTTAGTTACTTCACTTTCACTATTGCAGTCCTTTGGAGAAGATGTATCCGTGCTAGTTGGTGGAACAGTGGATGAAGATGAGGAGCTAGAGTAAGAGCATACTTTGGATTTATTCCATACAGTCATAATTTCCTGCAGGCAAACTGGCTTTTCAGAAAGAGGAGGAAATGCTTCATAGTACCTGAAAGCAAAACAAAAGGGACATTCGGATCGTAGAGCTTCAGATAAGTATTAAGATTAGAAAGTATTACTAAAAACACAGCAAAACACTACCTGTCTAATTGCTAAAAATCTAGTTTGCACTACATATGCACATGCCACTCATTGCACTATCTGAATGACATCAAAAGGAAAATGAAAATTAGTTTTAAAAGTGCTTATAATAATATATGTTTAGCAGTATACTGCATACAAGTAGAATAATTCCCTTTTCAGAGACTGCTAAACATCACTGTAGAGAGAACTTGTGGATGCTTACAACAGTCGTTCCAGGTTTATTAGATAATGTGGCAATTCACTACAGTCTTCTTAAATGTTTGATTTAGATTATAAATGAGGAAGTCCTGAATTTCAGTTCGTTCAGTCCTGAATTTCAGTTTTTAAAATTCTCGTTTGTGAAATGAGACACTATCTGTTAAGTTCTGCATAGTTTCATCATCCAGTTATTAAGAAAAAGCTATTAAAAAAGATTAGGTTTAGAGTAGTTTAAGATTCTTAACAGCTTTACGCAAGAGGTACAAGATTAAAATATGGTTTTCTGCAACATTTAAAGTACCATGTGTTTGGTGGTAGAGAGATTTATACTGAATCACATATATTTCAATGAAAACCTATTAAGAATTTTTAGAAGTCAATTAAGTTAAATGCACATTAGCACAATTAGGTCCCTGAAGATGGATCATCCATTTACTAACAAGTCTACTAGGCTGTTGCTACTATTCAGAGATACAGAAGCAATTGTATCTCCAAGAGAGGTCAATGATAAAACTCCTGGGTAGTTCAGTAACACTGGACTCAGGTATTTGGTAACTAGGAGATCACTTTGGTTATCAAGAGTTTAAAGGTTATAAGAGTTTGTTTGCCATTTCTGCAATAGAAGGCAGCGAGTTCTGAATCCAGGAAGCAGCTGATTCCCTCCCTGCAAATCTACATGTCAATTAATGCTGTTTTAAAGGTTTTTGTCTGGATGACTTAGTCTTCAGGAAACTAAAATAAAGTATAGTTTGAGTTCTCTATATAGTCAAATAAAAGCAGCCAGGACTTCAACAGAAATCAAACTAGCCCACGATACCAAGTGCCTATATTTAAATATACAAGATTAACAAAAGAAGATGGCAGGAAAAGAAATGTATTTCTTAATATCCACAAAACTCCAGATTCCCCACTAAGTTAACTTCATTGTCTTAAAATATGGGAGCAAAAAGAAAAGCGTCTCAGATAATAATAAGAAAAAAAAATGCATACATTTCTACTTGATCCTTTGCTGTGGGAGATAAATCAGTCTCAGGAGTCAAAGAGCCTTCTAACTTTTTGTGAATCTTCTCCTCTGTTTTGGAAGAAAATTCCAAATGCTTAACAGAAAAATTCAAAAAAGCCAGTGTACTTTATAACAGTATTTAACAAAAAACACCAGGATGTAAAACTGTGATAGTAGTAAAATTTCCATAAAACACTGTAAATAACAAAGAAATTACAAATTACCACCCAAGATTCAAGTTTTTCACAGTTGTCCAGTCCTGCAAATCTGACCAAACATGACTGGCCAGCAGCTCCACGAAACCACATGGATAGCAATGCCCCACTAGGAGAATTCCTGCTGAATGTTTAATTGTTTCATATCCAAATCCTTATCTCATTCTTGCACTGCTACAGACACAAAAAATATTTCTTAAAAAAACCAACTATTTAACTGCTTTTATCATTGGCCACATCTAAATTCTCATGTGTTTCACTAAAAGGAAATATCCTTGCAGTAGCTGCTGAGCTTTGAGCGGATGTAAAGGCATATTTCCTGTGTGAGAGATGACTCTGAAAATTTTCTAATTCTTTATATTAAAACCTTTAAAATATAAAAAAAGTGAGACATACTATTTTTTTAATTTTTTTTTTTCAAAATAAACGCTCAGCATCACCTTGGCTCAGGAAGACGTTCACAGCATCATGAAATACTAAGAGCTGTCTAATGATTACAGTTTAAAAACAAAAAAAAAAACTGAATGGAAACAGCTAAAATCGTGCTTTAAGCAGGTAAATGTTTATCTCTTATTTACAGCTACTTATACTACATGATAAGCATATTAATTTTACTTTAAGTCTCCAAGGCTGCTGCTGTGTGCCTGAACAAACATTTATGTGTGATGAACTTTCATTGGAGACAACACAACTTTACATTATGCTCCCTCCCCTAAGCTTGACATCATAATGTGCCCATTATCATTCCCCTATAGCCCAGAAATTTTAAGTAGCGATGGCTGTTTTGGATGCTTTTCACAGGAATAGTTTCCACATAATTATTTTGAGGCAAATCTACTCTTTGCAAGCATCAATACACAAAAGGAACAGAATCAAGCCTACTTTATTTTCATTACTTTCGGTAGGGAGGGGGATGCTGAATTTGGAATATTTACTAAAAAAGCAGGCATAGCTGGTTATGAACAGTTACAGTTTCTCATGAAGAAGACTCCATTTGTGAGTGGCTATTTCTTAGGTAAACAAAGCATACCAGCGCAAAATTGCTTCAACTGTTTGAATGAAATTATTCAAATGCATTTTAAAATTGCATGGCCTGTACTAAAAGCTACTGAAATAACAGCCTACTCCCCCACACCCACCCCATGTCTCAGAATGTTGCACAGTTGATAAATACAATACACGGCCTCAGAAGTTTAAACTTCTGAGTACTTTTTTCCTCACCTTGCTTACTCTGAAGGTCTTTCAGTTTGGAGCAAAGCTCCTCCACTAACGTTTCAATCCCAGAGCTCTGCATGACAACAAAACCACATGGAAAAAAAAAAAAGAAGAAAAATAGAAAGCATAACTTACTAAAAAGAATTTTAATTTCATAGAAATATATCAATACACTAAACATTTCTCAGGAGACATACTGTTCTTTTTGCACAGTAACTATATATGAAAAATCAACAAAAATTATTTATAGGTATAAATCCAATCCTATAAACATGTAATTAGGGGTCAAAATGATTCCATGAAACATGAAGATACATTCACACAGAGGTTTCAAACTACAAGTCACATTGTCGCATTACAGGATATCCAAGGCTTTGTGAAAACTGCATGTCACATTTGCTGCATGGTACTGCTGCAGATTTAGCCAGGAGTCTCTGGATAGAAGTTCAATCACCCACTGATTACTGAGATGCATTTCAAAAAGCTAAGCCTGATCCTTTTGGCTGCACAAGTTATACCTGCGGGAAAGGGACTGTTAAAAGGATACAGAAAAACAGGCAGGAAGGTGGAAAGGAGAACAGCAGGAAGGCGTACACACACACGTGGCAGAGAGGGAGAGGAAAATGCTTCCACAGTATCTATATGCAAAACCCATCCCACAGTCTTGCCACTTTACAATAACCAGGTAACTTCTTTTTAAACATTGTGTTATTAGCTCAACAACACAGGAGAGCAAAAAATAACCACCTTCTTCATATTCCCTATAAGCCTCTATTTTCCTCCTTTATTTCTCTACATAAATACTGAAATACTGAAAATAAACATACACACAAAACAGTCCAATATATTACCCACAGAGGAAAACTCCATGCTATTCCAATGGAATAAAAGTTGAATTCCAGTAAGCACAATACTAAACACCAACCTACAGCCTGAAATGACCATTCCTGTTGGAAGGAAAACTAGCTGAGGTGGGTACTGTATGGATATTTGTGTTCTCATTAATTCAATGCTCGGGGATTGCACTTCATACTTTCTGTAACGGCAAACAGAGCTGGAATCCCAGCTAAACACAGCAATCTGGAACTAGTGAGGAGGATACAAGAGGTCCCCTGCACATCACCCTACAGCTGGGAGTGGTAATGAGGGAGGACCATGCAGCTTATTGTGTCCTGTGCACAGTTTCCTCAATATCAACTCCATCATTGTTGGAAATCTAGTTCCAATTACACTTGGAGAAACTTACAGAAACCCCCAAGAAAATTATCTCATCTTCCGAATTTAACATGATCTTATTGTGCATATAGTTATGGGACATGTTTTCTCTCCAAAGGTAACGCCAATCAAATATCAAGTTACAGAAACGCACAGAAAAGAGTTTGATTTGCTGTGTCACCATGGTGGTATAAAGATTCCATTTTTCCAAGACCTAAGAGTTTCTCATCTCTCCTGATTACTGCCCAGAAATTGCTGAGAAATGTGAATATATGTTGCTAAAGCACAAGAAAATATTATGAAAAAGAGAATACTAATTTATAGTCAGACTAGCTTGTTTAATTCACTGTCACAAAAACACACTTGAAAAATCATACACTGAAGCAATGATTTATATACTAACTCCAAACTTTAATTATTTGCAGCCAAGTGAGAAAGAAAGCAATTTTCTATTCCTAACTGTATTGCTGCACTGAAGCGCTAAATATAAACCCTTATGCCACATACTTAACTGAGGATGACTTAGCAATACCAAACTTCAGAAGGCATCTTCAGTAGGTATCAGGTATTCAGAAGGTATCAGTAAATTTACCAGCATAAATTAGATCATTTAGCAAGAACCGAGCAGGACAGTAATATGGATGAAGCTACGTAGTTGTAATAATTTGCCACTTTATGCCTATTATCACTCGTGACTCCCCCCTCCTCCCCGCAAAAGGTCAACAGAGGAGGAGCTGGCCTTGGTTTTCCTTAACTCCCCGAACTGTCTCATCGAACAGACACCTGTAGCAAACACTACAAGGAATACAGATTCGCTTCCTTAACTTAATTATAACATCACGCTAAAAAAATGCCCCAAACCAGCAACAATATGCTTACCATTGCAGCGAAGAAGTGAAAACTTTTGGAATCAAACACTTCATTTCCTCCTGTATCACGAAACTAATACTTGAGTCAGCTGACGCGCCACCCGCTGTCCTGCACGGCGCTGAAGGAGACAGCGCTCACTTTAAAACAAGGGGGGTGGGACCCACGGTGCAGACAGTGAGGTCTCTGGAGATCCCCTGCTCAACTTCTTACTGCAGCACATGAAAATGGGCTGCAGACTTAATGTAACGAATGCCATGGCAGTTATTTCATATATGACACTGGTGTTCTCAGAAACCAGAGATTTAGTTACTTTTTTTGTTGTTTACCTTAATGCCCTGTAGCTCTAACAACCTCAGGGCCTGAAAGTAACACGTTCCAGGCACTGGCTTGGTTCTATAGGACACAATTAGCTTACAAAACTAGGTGATCTGCTTGAAGTACTTTGCTTATGTTCAAATTTAAAGACAGACCCCATACAATACAAATCCTGGAGTACCTTACAAACATTTTGAAATATGAAAGATTTAGTACCCAATTATGACTGCTTTTATAATTCCATCATGAAAGGCTTAAAACTCAAAATTGTCCATCCCAAATTTCTACTAACCTGTTTCTCTCACTCATATTACAAAGGGCAGCACATAATTTTTTGATTAATATTTTTCATTTTGCATAGCAATATTTCCTGCACACCAAACACATTTTATTCTGTTCTACTGTTTTTAACACATTTATCTTTCCTTCCCCTGCTTCAACATGCATCCAGTTTCACCAAAAGTTGTTCTTTTTGGCTTTTTATCAGCTGGCTGCAGCAAGGGAAGGATTACATAAAGGATAGGTGTTATGTTACTGGCATAGGAGTGATGGTGCTAACAGATAAATTAAGCTTCTGAACTCACCCAGCATAAACAAGAACAGTCAATCTGACTGCTGGAGTTACAGGACTCCAATAGCCACTGTCTTCCTTACTGACCACTATGACCCTATTCAGAGCCTAATTAATGCAGTTCTGCATAATGAAGAATGAGACCAATTAAAAAAAAAAACCACAGCAGCAAAGCTTACACACATTTATATATATATTTGTAATATGTTTGTTAGTTTTGACTTTTTTTGAGGTTGGATTTTTTTTCTCCCTAAACGCACAAACTCATACATATATATAATGTCAAATCTTAAATCAAAGACCTTTTGAACACACTCTACATTGGAAGTAGAGCAGTCAGAGATGCCAAGTGGTAACTCATTAGCCTGAAGCAATCCAATTGCTTTCATATGTACATCCACACCTCTGTATAGCTGCAGAAAATGTTCCCAGAAGATATTAAAACTATAAGTGTCGTTACTTCTGAAATGTTTTTATAAATTTAAAATATTCAGTTAAATTGTGAACCATGGAAAACCCCAATATTATGTGTACCAAATTGAAATTCACTAAAAACTGTTGCCTATGTTAACAGTGGGCACTGGCTTCTACGTTTTTTACAGTTTTGAGTAAGAAACTGTAAAACATTAGCTCCTCTCGTATTCTTGACAAATCACTTGAATTCTTAACTGATATTCATCTCTGCTAGCAGGTTACTTCTGAATGTTGCAAACAAGCACAGCACAGTCACCATCCAGAAAATTTAAGAAGTTTTTCCTGAATTTCATCACAAACAGCACCGTTATTATTTCACATAGTTATACTAGGAACTGAGAAGAGAATTGTTCAGCAAAACTTTTCATTTTCACTGAGCTTTCACCTCTTCCCATCACCCAGTAATGATATCTGGTTATGGTTCTCATATTTCCAACAAAAAAATGCCATGCAAACATATCCTTTGTCCTGCAGATCTGCACATATGCATAGCCAAGCTGTCTGGACAAAACAAAGGAAAATAAAATTCTGATAGCCAGTACTTAGAATGAGATTTCCAACAGACCATGAATATATACACAGAAACTGAAAAATTCTGTCAGACTGTACAACTCAAAGGGAACTGTTGTTTTGGGGAGATGTTGTTTGGGTTTAGGTTTTTGGCAGGTTCAGGTTTTTTACTTCTAGTCTAACATAAGTTAAAAGCTTCCTCCAGAAGCTTTACACTGTGCAGTATAAATATTTACTAAATATGGCTTGTTACTTCAGGCCTGTAAGGTATGGGGAAAGGTCCTTGCTCCTCTTCAATCTTTTTGAAAAGCAAAAGCATTACACTTCCTTTTACTTGAACAATTAAAATAATCACTCGTTTGCTATTAGGGTTTTGAGCGCTTTCTAGCTTACACTTTTAAAACAAATCCTCATTTCCCTTTCCCAAACATACAGAATAGTTTAGGTTGGAAAGTACCTCTGGAGATTATTTAGTCCAAACCCCTGTTGAAACAGGATAAACTAGAGAATACTGACACTCCTTTCACAAAATACAAGTTCGAACAATCTAGAAATGAAAGTAAATCAATATTCATAGGTTCAAATCACTGATTTTACAGGCCATAGGGCTCTCCAGAGAAGATGGTATTCTGACTGTACCACGACTGTTTTCTTGGCATGTCTCCTGTCAAGTGCAGGATTAGATAGCTTTTCTATATGAATCAGCTGTTAAGCCACGTGAACCGAGTAAGGCACAAAATGTGATTCACTGCAACCACACATCTATTTCTATATTTTGTAGGATGATGAGAGAAAGTTAAAAGTCTAGGTTTTCATTTTTTAACATTCTGACACAGTATAATTCATCTGATTACAAGTACTCTCACAAGAGGTGCTCAAGACAGACTAAAAAAATATCTTGGCCCAAGACCAGCACTATGTGAATAAATAAATCAATCCATTAAAACAACAGCTTCCCTGGGGTGTTCAATCCAGGTGAGTTCAGAGGATTAAAATAAGGTTCCAGCTTGCATGATGGAATTTTCCTCCATCATAGTAAGGTGGATGACACTAAGAAACATTTAAGAGTATGTACTTGTACAACCTTTTTGACCTTTTAGAAGTAAGAACACAATTAAATCTTTATCTGTTCACCTGAATACGTAATGACTTATAACAAAGATATTGGACTAGTCAGAAAAACAGATTCTTTTTATTAAATTCTCTTTTTGGGGCTCATGAATACTTGATCCAAAGTAATCTAATAAATGTGTGACCTCAGAATATCAACTTCCAAGCAAAGTGACTTAATATCACATATAGCCAAGCCATTTTAAGAAATACGAGAGCAATAGCTCTCAAGGAAATAAAAAGACTTCCTTTCAACTCTCTTAATCCTGTCTTTGGTATTAAAACAACCTTAGGAAAGGTAAACTACGTATCTAGCACACAGCTAGGATCAGGCCCAGATTTCAGAGCTGTAATTCACCACTTCACACAACACCTTCTAAGAGAGAGAGATCATAAATAGCACATGTTATTTACTAATTCTAGATAAAAGAGATCATCTGCCAGCTCAAATTAACTTCAAATGAACATGCTATCCCTAAATGTAGGTTACTAGAACAGCTAATCTGACTTCTGTTATTTAAAACTTAATTCTTTTAGCTCCCTCCCATAGCAGGCTACACTAAAATAGAAGTTATCCCCCCAAGAAAGGATAATTCCTCACTAGAAACTATTCTTGCTGATTATTATTCATCACTTACAAACAAACATGCTGACTTCAAAGTCACAACAGACTTGCTATCCTTGTAAGCAGTGCTGCTGTGAGATTTCATTTAATCACAGTACTTCAGCTTGCCTATGCTAAAATGTTCTTATCTGTATTATCAATGAAATGGGAGAAACTTTTAAAGTGAGCTCCTACCAATTATACAAAAGCTCTTTTCTGCACCAAGTGAAATGCAAGAAAGGACACTTGAATTTTCCTCAGCAGGTGCTCTGCCAGATTCATTCAAGTTTGCTTGTGTGTATGATAAGAATTCATAATGGATACCCAACTCAAATTTTTGGTGAAAATGATTTTTCTACATTAAGGAAAATTATAATCTAATAATACTGCTCTGTGATGGAACACAAGGCATTATTCAGGAGAGCTCTGTAACCAGCTCCTCTGGCATTTTCCTGGCCACACCTGTGTGCCTGAAAGACTGTGCTGCTCCTCCCTCCAAGAAATGCACACGCCAACTTCCCTTCTGTCCCAGGCTTATCAGAGAAGCTGCTGTGAGGGCAGATCTGCCTCGCCCCAGTTTGTTCCCATTTTCATTGGAAGTACATACAATGTGAAATAACTTTCAATCACATTGAACACCTACTTTCAGCCTCCAAGACACTCATCTCTACTATGGGAAATATTTAATGCTATGAAACAACTTTTTGTAGACTAAGCTCCCACAAAGAATTTCTCCAGTTCAATATGAACCTTTTCTACATTGAGAAAATGCATACAAAAATTGGAATAATTAAAACTTTTGTCAAGTTCAATTAATGTTACTATTACAGACAGCGAAATGGCTTCAGTAACATGACAAATCAGGTATGTGGTACTAAGAATATCTGTTTAATGCCAAAGTCATAAAGAAAAAGGAATTGATTTATTGTAATTAATTTATTCTGTGATGGTTACCTTGGCAAGACAAATGACTTCCATTTCCTATATGGTATCTGAAGTTATTTTTAAAATTCTTTCCTAAATAACGTTGCCCGTTCGGGAAACAGCTAGTATATCCCTTTCTATAAGGACAACTGGATACAACCCAAAAGAAAGATAACATTCATTGAATTTGTGAAGTGTTTTGGCATTTTCTGGTAAAAAACTCTGAACAAACATCTCAGACACACAGAAATGCTTACTACTGAGCTAGTCAGGATATATGCTCCAAGAACCATTAAGGCTGTTTTCGAACCTTAACTTCATTTTTTTTTCTTTAATAAATTAAAACTTTTCAACATGCACTTCACCTTTCTGATTTGTTAAGATGGCTTTTACACAACTTGGTTCATTCTTGTGCTGTCCCATATCTTTACATTAACACTCTTGTTCATGTCGCTTCTAGTTACACGAAGATGTGTAATTTAAATCACTTAAGAAACCACCTAATGTTTACAACCTGATTCCCTGGTATCCCAGTGTAGTGGTCAATGTGTACTACCTAATTAATATTGGCTTACGTTAGAGAAGCAGGGAACAGCAGGAATAAATCAGTGATTAAAATGAATTTTAAATCATCTAATTAAGGTGCCATTCTACTTAGGAAGAAAGACAGTTCCCTTGCTATAAACTCCAGAAGTTCTTTTCCCTCAGTTCTTGCCTATCACTATTGCAAAGCGCAGGGCAGATTATGCCACAGTGCCTTGGTCTAACTGGCACACAGATACCATCATCTCTGGAGACAGCAACACCTGGCCAGAGTAACCCATCAATAAAAACATGCTCAGATGTGCAATCATAACCAATTGATTCATTTGGTCTGATTAGGAGATTATTTCTACAAGTAAGGTTTATGTGCAGAACTGTACTAACTGCATAGATGCCCCACCCCTGCTAATGTTCAAGGCCACGTCTGATGGGGCTGTGAGGAAACTGGTCTAGTGGGAGGTGTCCCTGCCCATGGCACGAGGTTGGAACGAGATGATCTTTAAGGTTCCTTCCAACCCAAACCATTCTACGATTCTATGATTCTATGAAAGTGACAGTTCTGCACTTTAGTTAAGAAAGATGACAAATGCTAAGAAAATTTCAACAAAATCTTATTTTAGGCACATCTCAAGTTTGTGCTGAAAGCAAGGCACATTTGAGAATAAAATTACCATTTAAAATTTTTAGCAAAACTGTTCACTAGAGCCACGCTTGTTCCTCTGTGTGCTCCCATATGATAACACAAGTATCAGAAGAGTTATATCCCCCCCTCATAACACAAAGTAAGCAAAGCCAGTGCTCTATGCTGTTAGCATGCCCACACCTGACTACATTTAAAAGAAATTACTGTTATGAAGTTTCACCAATTATGTTTCCATGTTACTCCCAAGCAGTAATTTCTTAGAATAGTGGGATGGAAGGCACTGTGTGTTCTTGTCAAATACATTAGAGCAGTTCTCTTTCAAAATTCATCACGGAATCTATCAACCAAGACTAGCTCTTGCTTTAGCATGTTGCTCACGGTTTCATGTGGCAGTTAGCAGACTTTGAGAGCTTGGTTAGTTCCAAACAGACCACGCTGCCTGAACCCCATTATGACAGGCTTTGGGAGATCAGCAGCATTAGACACTAATAATGTCTCAGAATGTGCTGTGGAACAGCTTAGGTAAAGTGGCCACCTACAGTGGAGAAGGAAAGAGTCTTGAAGCACTGGTTTCATCAGTGCTGAAAGTAAGATCCATCGGAAGCTGTCTCCTTTCCTCATTCTTAAAAAGCCCTCACACATTTCAGCAGAAGGACACAGCGACTGCTTTAACTGAAACTCTGGCACCATCTTGGGGTGCAGCTTCACGTGTCACACTGCAAGTGTTCAGTGAATTAACTGCACTCCATAGGAACCCCGATAGCACAGCTAGAGACCTGCTCGCTCCATTGAGCAATGCAAATTTTAGCAGAAAAGTAGTCAGGTAAAAGCTAATTAAGTTTGGATTTATGACTAATGGACAGGCACATAAGTAATTTCAATATTATTACTACAAAATACACCTATTGAGAAGTCTTACATGTATCAGTCTCCACAAGTAATTCCAACGTCTCTAATTCCAACCTTGCTCACAGTACCCACCTTGTAAAAAGTAACACACATGAATTTGTAAACTCTTATTTAATACATTTCTGAGTCCCAAAGATACTGCTTTCTGTCTTTTTACAAGTAGTAACAAGACAAGTAATGACAAGTTTTCATTATTTAAATACAAAATAATTTAGACTTTCAGAATTAGGAGGTTTTAAAAAAGAAAAAAAAATCTCAAATCGCACACGAACAAACTGATCTGTGTTTCAGATAGGAATTACAAACAACAACAACAAAACTAACCATCAAGTTATTTAATGTTGACAGAACAGCTGTTTTTACTTAAAATTTGAGGCAGTCATTTAAGGATAAAATTTCTTATTTTCATCAGAGGACTTCTACATAAATATTCCCCAGTCCTAAACATTAGGCTTTTTACCCAGCATTTCATTAGAATGGATATCCCTACATGACCAGTTAACTGCAAACAAACATTTTAAAATTTTTTTCAGACTTTGGCAGGATAAAAATTAAGATAAAATCTCTACTCAAGGTCAATATTAACAAGCTTTTAAAAATTTGAGCAATTCTTCAGCATGTCTTTAAACTGCTATTTATTCAAGTGTTTCAGAAAAAATAAATGTTAGAACTACAGTAAGAATAGCAATTGATTGCTACATTAAAGTACTTGGCTTAAAAGTTCTTCTCACTATCATTCTGTCTCCATTTTCTGGCAAGTTGCAACATACTTAAATTTCCTCTGCTCCTGACTGCATCAAAAGCATCTGCAGCCAAAGACTCATTCATACGAATATAGACAATTTGAGATACCAAAATGCTTGTCACACAAAAGATACTGTCCTCAGAACATACATACATTAACAATTTGCATTCTTGCATACACCAGATGGTATCTGTCAAAATCAGCCTCCTCTCACAAACACACTTAGTCCACAACAGGTTCTGCCATGGCAAAAACAGTGAGGCAGAGCAGCTTCTCTGACTTGTCATTCTCCATGATGTAGGAAACGTTTTAGAAATAAACACCAAATTGTAGGCTTCTTGAAGTCAAATGTTTGTTTTCAGCACCATGAAATTAAAACTAGAACCTTAGATTTCTGTCCCAGATTAGTGTTTTACAGCACTACTCTTTTTAATGAGAGGAAAAACTGAATTCAAGCAAAACTAAGCTACCAAATGAAGTACACCCTAAGAATGAATACTGTGGAAATGAAAATTCACAAGAGGTGGTTTCAAAATATTTGTTTCAACCACTACGAAAGTCTGGCAAAACAGTACTTACTGCTATCGAGCCAATTTTCATATAATCTATTTTATGACTTCCTCTCTCCATCAAGCACCTTTTTGAAGCGATCACCCAATTTTAAGGCTTTTGATTGCTGTTAGGAGGAGGAGGCAGACTGACTGCCATTTCTCAACACATTATTGGTTTAAATAATTAAATGCAAAATTCAAAATTACATTACCCAGATCTCTGTAATTTCCTATGAGAGTTAGAAAAGTTATTACTGATCCTCATTACTTCTTCATCCTCTGCACACTTTTCTCTCTGAAACAGGTCAGGCTGCAAAATCCTAAAGTCTTCACTGAACTGTCCTCCTGTTTTGGCTCCTTTGTGTGTGTTTGCTTGCGTGTGCCTATACACAGGTGTGTATATATACTCTGTCTACAGACATACACAGGGTAAACACTATAATCACTTCACTTAAATACAATTTTATTTAAATATATTTAAGTTGAAATACACTAAGACTTTTTTCCAATTACTCCCAATAAAGGGGCTCAAACTTTCTTGCTTTGCTCCAATAGTAAGATTGAAAGAAGAGACTAGGCTGGAAGAGCAAGTGTTCCATATCCATGTGAGCAGATTGGCATTTCTGTATCCACCCACCTTGAAAAAGGGATCACAGAAGGAGAGCAAAACTATGAAAAAGCTCCATAACTGCCCATGTGGACTATTTATCAGGCCACTTGCAAAAAGAGAACATCCTAATGAACACATCTACCTCATCCAACAACAAAAAAAATCACAGGTAAACGTTTTTCAGATGATTCAGAAAACTACTTTAAAAAATTCAAGTGGCACCAGAAAAAAAGTATTATTTGTTTCTCAGCAATTTTTATAAAGATTCCTTACACACAACTGATCTACAACTTCAACTACAGTTCACAGAGTATTTTTATCTTTTTGTAGAGACGAAACCATGAACACTGGAGCAGCTTGAATGCCTCAGCAGAAATAGTATTTTAACAGTATCTTCCACGGTCCAAAATCTACCAATTATTCCCATCAGATCAGCACACAAACTTAAATACAAAAACCCAACAACATAAAAAATGTGTTTGAAAAAGCATAAATTAAAGATATCTTACAAGTTACTTTGAAGTATTACTACCATTTAAGCAGGATCACCCTTCCCTTTAGGGGAAAAAATAAAAGAAGTCTGTATTTCTTTCATGCAATGCATGTGTTAAACTACCTACCAAGCAGCTTTAAGTAACAACTTTTTTTAAAAGGTTTAGAGGTTTAATTCTGTGTTTGAAAATACATTATAAAAATTATGACCTGCAATTTCATTAATGACAACAAATGTGCAAGCTTAATTGTCTGAGCAGGCAACAGAAGTCAAAATAGCTCTGAAGTAAGTCCACAGGTTGCAGATTATAGGTTAATGTTGAACATTAAAAATTTTACAAGGTGACAGGGGTCAAAGGTGAAGTTATTTTTCAACCTTTCAGACCCCATGTATTTTTATTCTTTCAAAACTGTAATTGAATAGCTTCTTCTCTTCTCTGTTATAAGTTATTAATAAATTCACCTCCTTCCTTTTGCTCTGCAACTAAACTTCTCTATATAATATAAATTTAGCTCTAAGTGATGATCCTTGATTTTCAGCTATGTGGAGATGCATCAAGAGAGTAATTTCTAAAGTTAAGAATCAAACATCAGTATTCCTGTGGTCTACATATGAGACCTACATTTCATTGTTCATAAAATGAGTATACAGAGACAAACATATCCTCAAGAAAGACATTATTTCTTGAAATGATTTCTCTGTATTTGTTTCATATTTAAATTGACTTCTATGGTAGTTCAATATTCTGTAACTACGAGAGCAGAGCAAATTATCAACAAAATTGTACTTTGCATCACTTTGTTAGGATAATAAGTAATGGGAAAATGGGAGTTCAGAAAACTCCCAGTTAGTGAGTTAGCAATTTAGTAACTGAACGAATACTCAAGTAGCTTCACAAACAGTGAGCCAGAACATGATGGTAATGCTGCTGAAGGTGGTGGGAATAACTACCAAATCATCCCCACTTCCTTGATTATTCTTCCACAGCCTTGCTGGCACAAGTGTCTGTGCCACAAATGTGACCAGGAAACCTCTCTGGGTTAACATTTCCTCCGCCCCAACCAGGTTAATCTCAGGAAACTGATTCACTTTCCCGAGCCAGTTCTCCACATAACCACTCAAATGCTTGTGCAAGCACAAGCTATGACTAGGAAGGTGTGTAGAGCAATAACACAACCAGGCTGCATAGGTGGGGTAGTTTCTTCTTACAGCACTGACAGATCAGAGTATTTATAGTTCTGTAATCTAAAAAACAGACTTTCACATTTTTGCTGTTGAAAAAGCTCCTTGGAGAGCTTCCTTTGACTTGTGCTACGTATCATTTTTTCTTTTTAAACACTGCCTTCAACTGCCTCTCCCTTTGTCCACTTTTCTGCTCAACTACATGATACCTGCTGCCTCTGCTATCTTTCTTCAACTGCTGCCTTCACCTCTCCTCACCTTCTCCAGTCAGTGCACTTCCACTCCACTTCCACTCAATCATGTAATCCGGAAAGTGAACATTTGCTACTATACATGGCTTTTTATTTAGGAATTCTGGATTACACATGTAGCATGCACAGAGCAAGATGGCTTTCTGCCCAAATACTCCAGTCCTTTCTATTTACACAAAACACAGAGTCAATTTAGAATTTTTAGAATTACCTTTATGCACAGCTTTATGGTAATTTCAACTCAAACTGGTGCATTGCAACTGCCCCTGACAAGAACAGGCAAGGGTTTACAGAAAGGAAAGCATGATACTACATAGTACAGAATCTCTTGTGAAATCATTCTACCATACACGGATTTCATCATTTCCTAAAGAAAAATACAGAATTCTTGGAGAACTCTTGGAGAACTAGCATTTTAAGAAGCCACAAATTAAAAGATAAGCATCACAAGCTAAATATATCTAGCACAAAGAAGGACATGAAGCCTTAAGAATCTATTAAATAGTCCAAACTTACTTCATCAGAAGCAGAGCGAAGACACTGGACAGCAGCCTGTTTTTTCATTTCCTCTAGTGTTAGATCAGAGCACTTTTTCTTACTCTTTCCCCATTTCTTGTAAGCTCCCTTTTCCCAGCCCAGGAAGATGTCATTCTCCTAAAATCAAAATAAAGAAATCACATTATTTAAAATACACTAATATCTCAGTACTATAGCAGAACAGGGCTACAAATAACATACTGTTCAAAATAAAACCAACCCCTTTCTACCTGCTAAAAACTACTTTTTGCCAAATAAAAGAATAGTTTGATTACATAAAAGTTGCACTTAACTATTCAGAAAAGCACATGCATTTTTCACAGGACACGGAGGCTACTCACACTTCACTGCAATATTTTCCAATTGCAAAGCATATCCAGAAAGTCAATTTTATGGCCAACTTATGGTTGAATGTATTACTGGAATTTACACAAAATACGTCAGAGAGTTTGACTGATCTCTGAATAATAAGAATGAAAAGCAAGTAGTTCTGAGTTAAGATCAAATCTAAGAGGAAGTTAAGCAAGTCAAAAGAAGAAAATGCAGTGTTAGATCCTGAAGCCTTCAACTCAGTGTTACATTGAACATGATTACAGCTAGAGATAGCAGTACCTATCATAAAATAAACCTTAACTATTTCAGAAGAAAATTCAGATAACTGAGAAGTGTGGGTGAGTAGATGGGGTTGGCTTCTCATACATGTAAGAATGGTGAAGAACAATAAAATCAAAATAGAATGCTATCGTATTATATGCAATCATCTGAAGATATGTAGCATCCCTTTTATACAGCTTTTCAGAATTTAAAAAATTTACTACCAGACTTGCTTGTTCTTCACTGTCTGTTCACATATATATACACGACTTCCCATATTCATCTCATGAAAGAAATATTTTGGCTATCAGTAAAATAGCCTTTAACGTCTTATAATGTATGCTTGTCTAAAACCATCTTCTTCAGAGAGATCCACAAACACCTGATGCTTTTCAGCCTACCTGTCTGAACCCTTTCAACATATCTGTTACTGCTTCCAAAGAAAACCAGGCTAAGGCCTACCCTCATTTAAAAGAACTCCTAATTCCCCATGGTTTCAAAACAAAGTGAAAACAAGTTGTCAGAGAAAATAATTGTTCCTGTGCAATTAAAGAACAAGATGGGAAAAAAAAGGGGGCCAAGAGGGACCAATCACCTTCAGAAGCAGCCACCAAAGGGCTGCTATTTGTGACTTCACATGACAGTCCTTCATGAAGGAGCAGAGCAATTTGCTGGATTTACTGTTTAAAGTCTTATTTGAGCACCAAAACTGGAGAATTGCATTTAGTGCTGAAAGAACAAAAAGCTACCAGTCACTCTGTATTTCCTAGTACTTGTGCAAGGTGACAATGATTCATTTAAAACAAAAAATTTTAACAGGCTACATACTGTTATTAGAAGGACTAACAGAAAGAAATAGTTTTAAAAAGTAAGAAAAAATATCAGAAAATAGATTTAATAGACTGTGCATATCTACAATTAATTTTTAAAAAATAGAATTTTAAGTCTTTTCCAAAATTGAAGTTTATATATTTCTTTATACCATGAGGCTGTAGAGCAGTGGTATTCTCTCTCTCTTCCCAATATTCATCTGAAGGAAAACAAACTAATGAGAACCACCTACCCCCCATCAGCACCCAAAATCCCTCCAGCTTATTCACACGGGCACAACTGCAAATGAAAAAATAACAGACCCAAGTGTGTGGGTGAAAATTCAGGTACACCAGCAAATTTGCACTGGGTTAACTTCATTTGTTCTGATTTTAAGTGGGAAGCTCATTAAGGCAACATCTACAGTAGGAAAACATTCCCAAAATGCTATGTATTACTGTTTTTCTCTATGCTGACAAAGCTTTGCTTTGTACTGGTACATCACAGCTTTACCAACTATCTGTCAGCAGAGCAGCAAGAACCTTCACGCTCACAGAAATCTATAAAGCATTTCATTCAGTTCTTCACAGATGTAATTTGAAAGGTATCTGACACTTGTCTACAAACTCTGACAGTTTCCAACCTTTAAAAACTGAAAAATCTCTTTTAAGAGATATCCAATTCTTTTCAAGTGAGAAGGGAGGCTAAACGGAATTTTCTCTCAGGCCCCCACCCCAGAGCTGTGGTATCAAGGTCTCATCCCTCCTTCCAGAGTGAGTTGTTTGTGCGCTCTGGGAACAACATGGCTTGTCTCTCACGATGCAGCAATTGAGGACAGAGCTCCGATAGAATCCTCATTTTCTTTCTACCTCTTTATACAATACACACAAAAAATTCTTCTGGACACATGACTTTCAGTCGCACCTGGCTTCCAAGTTTAAAACTTGGTTTTGGATTTTTTTTCCTGGACAAACTCATAAATTTCATAGCCTCAGATTTTACAAGACTAGCGAACACCATGGATTACAGCTATTCCATGCAAAATTATGCATTCTAAAATCCTCATCTAAACTACAGTATTAATCAGCCCTATATATGTATTTGATATAGCCTAAGTTACTAAGAATCTTGCACCTTCTGTACACAAATCAAACACCACACCCATTAAACACTACAGAACAGTGAAGAAAAAAAAATCCTTAGGCATAATTCTTGTGTATCAGAACCATTCTGGATCAAATACAAAAAAAAATTTTCAAACCCCAACATTACAGTAAAATGCCTGAGAAACACGAAAATGTAATACACCCTAGAGAGTTTGTAGAACAGTGAAGCATGAACAGTGATCCTCTTCTTTTATGATGACTAAATTGACAAAAAAAGAAAAAAAAAAAAAAAGGAAGACAACCCAGTAGTTCCAAATGGTTGAAATTACTTAAATTAGTCTCTTAATTTTTTTTTTCCCTCTCTTTTTCTCTCTGTCTTCAGTGGTCAGGATCCCATCAGTAGGTTTACTCCTCAGACTGAAAAGTATAAAGTCCTTAACAAACAGCAAAGAAAGCAGCTCAGCAAAACATTCTGTATGCATGAAGACAAGTAAACTACTTCCTTCCATGTGGAAAGAAGGGAAAGAAGGGAAAGAGTAACCAAGGACTTCTGATCTCTTCATGTACTAGATGCCTTGTTTCCTAACAGAACTAGAGATCGTAAGATAATGCTCATTTTAATGCAAGAGCTCTACACTGGTCACTGAACATTTCACAAAATCAATGCCACTCCAAAGTTATAGATTTTAAAAGTGTCCATACACACAGAAGAAAAACTAAAATTTGCTTTACAAAATTCTAATACTTAAACCAGACTATCACTACCTAAATTTTTAAGAGATGACCATCCAATACTAAAGAGATATCAACAGAAAGCCAATGCCCTCTGGATACTGAAAAAAGCCCAAGTTTGTATATCTAAACTGCTATTTAAACATCTACTCTTCAGAGTCCTACTATCCTGTACCTGCTACATAACTAGATAATTTCATTAGACATTTTCTATCATGAAGACACAAAGTGCAAAGTTTCATGACAAGAATAACTTAGTAACTATAAAAACATTGATTAAATAATACATATTTTATATACACATAATATATATATAAATATAATATATAAAGTAGTAGCTAAAAAAACATTGATTAGGTATCTGTATTCCTCACACTAATGATGCCTCAAGAAATCCAGTATTTTGAGTGCTTAATTCAATTTTAAGTTAAGATATAGGCACAAATTTTAGAAAGATTTTGGAATGGTTGATCCTATTCAACTATGCAAAAGCAGCAATTCCACCACTTCCCTCTCAACTACCAAGAAATTGGCAAAGCAAAAAAAAAAGCAAATTTGGTAGCGATTCTCCTTTCATTTGCTGTAGAGAGAAATACCTACTATCCGTAAGAAAAGAAATGTGACACCTTGTAATAAGCCTGAAATAAAAACATTAGAAGCTCATAGTCCACGTAAATGGCAACATTAGAAAGGGAAACATAACCTGTTTTTAAAAAAGGAAAAAAAGGAAGACTCTGGGAACTACAGGCCAGTCAGCGTCACTTCCGTGCCTGGCAAGATCCTCCTGGAAAATGTACTAAAGCACATGGAAAATAAGGAGGTGATTGGTGACAGCCAACATGGCTTCACTGGGGGCAGATCATGCCTGATAAATTTGGTGGCCTTCTATGACAGGATAACAGCTTTGGTGGGTAAGGGAAGAGTAAATGATGTCAACTACCTGGACCTGTGCAAAGCTTGTGACACTCTCCTTGCCTCTGGAAAGACAAGGATTTGACAGATGGACCACTCAGTGGATAAGGAATTGATTGGGATGGTCGCACTCAAAAGAGTTGTGGTCAGTGGCTTGATGTCCAAGTGAAGACCAATGACAAATGTTTCTCTGGGTCTGTATTGGTCCTGATGTTAACACCTTTGTCAGCGACATGGACAGTGGGATCAAGTACTCCCTCAGCAAGTTTGCCAGCAACACAAAATGGTGTTGTGCAGTTGACACACTGGAGGGAAGGGATGCCATCCAGAGGGACCTCGACAGGCTTGAGAGGTGGGCCTGTGCGAACTTCATGAAGTTCAACAAGGTCAAGCGCAAGGTACTCCACCCAAGTTGGGGCAATTCCAAAAAAATCCAGGCTGGGCAGAGAAAGGATCAAGAGAAGCCCCAAGGAAAAGGACATAGGGCTGTTGGTTGATGAGAAGTTGAACATGAGCTGGCAATGTGCACTCACAGCCCAGAAGGACAACTGTGTCCTGGGCTGCATCCAAAGCAGTGCAGCCAATAGGCCAAAGAAGGTGATTCTGGCCCTCTGTCCACTCTCAAGAGACCCCACCCACAGTACTGCATCCCAAGTCTGTTCCCAACATGAGAGGGACTTGGACCTGTAGAAGTGAATCCAGAGAAGGGCCGCAAGAGGGCTGGAGCACATCTGCTACAAAGACAGGCTGAGAGAGTTGAGACTGTTCAGCTTAGAGAAGAGAAGGCTCCAGGAAGACCTTACAGCACCCTCTAGTACCTGAAGGGCCTACAGAAGAGCTCAGAAGGGACTTTTGACAAGAGCATGGAGTGACAGCACAAGGGGGAATGTCTTTAAACTGAAGGACGGCAGGTTTAGGTTAGGTATTAGAGAGAAATTCTTTACTCTGAGGGTTATAAGACACTTGAAAGGTTGCCCAGAGAAGTTGTAGCTGCTCCTTCCCTGGAAGTGTTCAAGGCCAGGCTAGATGGGGCTCTGAGCAACCTGGTCTAGTGGTAGGAATCCCTGCCCATGGCAGGGGGCAAGGAACTAGATGGTCTTTAAGGTCTCTTCCAAACCAAATCATTCAACAATTCCATGACAAATTCTATCCAAAATGGAATAGGTCCTCACTGCCTCTAGGAGGATTCCACAACTGAGAATTTGGGGAAAACTGCAACAGATCACAGGTGTATGTCACCTTTAAGATTACTCAACAATGTATAAAGACCTTCAGTGATCTTGCCTGAAAAAACGCTTCCATTAAACTGAGATTCAGGAAACTCTCACAGATTGCTTAAAGCCACAGCAATGAATACCTTTTCAAAATAAAATTTATTATAATTACTGAGAAAGGTCTGATGGGCCAGAATCAGCTCAGACATTCCTTACAGGCTGCCTCAGACTGAGACAAAGATAAAGAGGTAATACATAGGTGAGACAGTTCAGAAAAAAACCAAAAGAACATTGGCTCAAACTCAGCTAATATGCCCTAAAGGAAATGCAGACGAAGAGTACATTTCAGAGAGCAGCATAAATTTTCTCCATGACAAAAAACCATTGCTAACTGATGTCTATATAACTCAAGTCACAACCATGAAGTGCTTATGTAACTTGAGTTATAGGATATCTATGTAACCCTAATATCAATATAACCCAAATCATGACTTTTTATCAATGTAACTTGAAAAATATCAATATAACCTTCTATACTTATATAGCCTGAATCATAGCTTTTACTTATGTAGCCTAAATCATAACTTCTATACCTATAACCTGATGCTTATAACCTGATTCATAACTTTTGATACCCATATAATCTAATGTGAATAACTTTATATGCAATGTAATGGCTAGTATATAATTAACTATTTGCTTATAAGCTGAATAGAGAAAAAGAAAAGAAATAAAAACTTACCAGGTGTATAGCTTCAGAGATAAGTAAGTGTCATACTAATGAGAAGTTGGCAGGCCAAAGCCAATTATGCACAAAACAAAGAATTTAGGCTGGTTGGAACCAGATGGACCAAAGAGCATCGCAACTGTGCATGCCCCGAAGACAAAGTTGAAAAGTTCAAGTGCGAAGAAGACGTTAGAAGCCTTCATCAGAGACCCCCGAAGACCCCCAAACTGGGGAAGTGTATGCACGGTGCAAAGAATTATCTAATAACCATGAGATCATGCTATGTAAATTAGTTCTGGCGCGTATGTGATGATGCTGTAATGACATAGCAACATTAAGCAGAATTTTACTGTATAAATATAGCACCACACCTGACAAAGGTGGGTGAGTTAGGAGGAGAGATCCCCCTCACCACCAGCGCTGCAATGAGCAAATACCTGCTCTATAGGCATCGGTCTATGGGGATTTATTTCCAGCCTATCTTTCGGGCATCATAACGCAGAATAGAGAGGACTGGAAAACATTATTTAATTTTAGATAATAACTCCAAATCCAGGTATTACCAGGGAAAGAACACATTTTAGACTTCCAGTGAAAAACCAGGGAACCATCTAGCCACTACAGTCACCTCCTTCCCAGTTGCCACAACCAGAACATTACAACCCTGTGGGGCCCGGCTGATAATGTATCAGATTACAACATGCACTGCTATGACTGATGCCTGAGATGGCCACCTAAAAACAGAGACTAGACAAGAATAAGGGAATAAAGGTATCTTTTTATTTGAAGGGCCTTCAAAGGTACACCCTGGGGAGTCAAAGGCTACACCCAAGATGAACCCCAGGTCACGAGTTCTTCACACTTTTGTAAGTTTGGTTCATTTGCATATCAGGGTTAATTCTCCAGTTAAAACTTCAGTTAATGATGTAACTACCCCAAGTTTGCCCTCCTCTTCAGAGGCCTTAGTTTACACATTTTGGGCGTAGGACAATCTGGGTGTCCTTGGAGAGCAAGCTTGGAGAGGCTTGTTATGTCTAACCAGCATGAGAAAACAGCAGTTAACAGGCCACAAGAAACTTCAGAGTTACACACCAGGCAGTACAGGATTTGAAAAATAGAAAAGTAAAAACCTAAGGAATCATGACCTCAGGGTATCTGGGACTGACAGCAGGCAGGGAAGAATTCTACCTATCAAAACTAATCAATCCAAGTATAAAATCCTGTAATCTGAGTTTCTGTCAATTATAAACTTTTGTTTATAATCCAACCAGTTTGAAAGAGCAGTCTATGTGATGTTCACTAATTAGAAGTTACTTCTAGGCTAAAACTAAGCAGAAGAAATTTGTCACACCCACTCCAAAGAATGAGAGAACATGCAAATGCTGCATCTGTTGAAATCTTATGTTTGTTGAGCAGGCTGCCTTTAGACTTTTCCCATTAAAGTAAAAGCAGAAAAGAAGAAAATTTAGCAAGACTATAGCTACAGCTATAAAGACATCATTTTACTTACAGGTCTGACTTACACTGCAGAAAAGAAAGCCAGGAACTCAACCGAAACTGTCACTACAGAGTCAGGGTGTCTGAAAGGGGCATGTCATGACTGGAGAATTTCATTGCATTTATGGTTGCTTGCTTGGATTTAGAAATAAAGTTGTGTGGCAATCACCACAAACCACTGTAATCACCCGATTTCAGAGAATATAGGCAGCATACACCTATGCTTGGAGAAACGTGGCAGGTATACTGTCATGCAATAGTCTATACCTAAAGAACATGAAGGAAGTATCTCAGTTATCCTCAGAATTCCAAACAGTACAATTGTATCAGCACAGAGATGGCTGCAAATAAATCCTGACTGTTATGAGGACTCACCAACCTGGCACTTGAGCTTCCATCTCTGCTTTGCTTTACATAAGCCTTTGTGAGAATACATTAGTAGTCACAACTTAACAATAAAAAAGGAATGAGCAGTTCAGCATGATCACTCACATCTGTACAAATGCAGCAGATATCTTGGAAATAGTTTCACAGATAACCACAGTCCTTGAGAACTAATGCTTTTCTTTTGCACTAACACACGAGCTGAAGGTTCTGCAACCCTATACAGTTTGCACAAACACAATGCCCCTGCAAGCCTACTGCTGAGCTCCAATCCCTGCCACAATTCCCACCCCTCAAATGGAACAGAGAATACAAACTTATAGTCCATGATACTCCAAACCTGTCCCATGTCTAACAGTCACCAGACAAATACAGAACAGATCAGTTATCACACAATTAACAAGACAAATGTCAACTAAAAATCAATTATACAGCTTAATGAGCAGTAACACAAATATAAACTAAACTGAAAATGCTTTGCATTCAAGAAATTTATTTCTACATGTTGCTGGTGAACTTTGAAATTTACTGACACCTTCGTGCAGTAGCCACACAGCATTTCGCTGGTGTAGCTGAACCCACTCTGCATATTGTAATGCATTAAGAAAAAATGTGTTTGAGTGACCCAAAAGTATTTCTTAGGGATGATAAAAGAATAGGTGTAATTATACTAGAAGCAGCACTGTTATTTTTGTCAAATAGGCATATCAGCCAAATTAACATTTAACACAGGGTTAGTGGAGTACAGAGGACCAAATCCTCATTTCTCCTCCCCTCTTTAGGTTATGGAGGAGACATACAAAACACATAAAAAAACCCACATCCTCTTCCCCCCAAAATATACATGTGAAAAACTAATACCTATTACTAGAATATAAATCCAGACATCAGGTCCCTCTACTGGGTTAATATGGGATGGCAGGAGAACAAATAGCCCCCATTCCACTGGATCTGGGAACCTAGCAAGTGCATCCCAAATTCAGTCACCAAAGTGTCCTGTGTCATTAGCACATGCAAGCCAAACACAGACTAAAGTTGGCAAGGATATCCCCATTCCAGGGCAGAGGGATAGACCAAAATCATTTATGGAGTTAAAACCACAAGGTGAAGCCCTAAAATATATCACACGTGGGATGAGGTGTCTCTTCCACTGCTCCCTTCTTCTCTTAACAGAAAAAAGAAAACTACATTTTGGACTTTAAATATATAATTGAAAACGATGAAAAAGCAAGAACAAAAGCTATTATCAGCGTCAGCAGAAGTGTAACTATCATTCTGAAGACTTTTTATGCCTCCATATAAAAGATTACCTGAATGGAACTACTTCAGGTCAGTCTACAAATAATTAGTCTTCCAGCATAAAAGGCTCCATTAAAAATTGAAAAAACAAAAGTAAAAATATCATCCTGGTCACAGAAGTACATAGTTTACAGCAGAATAGCTCATTAATTCTGAGAATTAGGAAAACATTATCTTTAAAAAAAAAAAAGGATTTTTACTTTTGTGGGTCAGAAAAAAATTGTTAACTTCCAAAAATGAGTTGAAAGAAGTAGATCAAAGGCAACAGAAGACACCTGATATGGGAAGTATGCATAGCAAATGCATTTCAATCTTCCTGCTGCATGACCAAAGGCTTACAAACAAAGCCCTTATCTCAGAGAGTGTCTAGCTGTTGGGGTTAGGTTTTGGGTTTTTTAAATAAAGGCTCTGTCCTTCAAAAGGGAGAACAGTCTACAGGAACAAGTCTACAGCTTTAAACCACAAATTTGTTATATTCAAAACCAGCTAGGCTTACAAATAGTATACGAAAGATACAACACAGAACACTTACTTTAATATTGTACAAAGAAAGATCAATGAAATAATGTTTCACACAAAGTATATTTTAAGGTAATGCCTTCTGCTTCACACAGATTATACTATCTTAATGCAATATTTACTGTATCACAAACTGGTTTAAGAACACTTGCATCTACAAATATACTTTAATTAGCATTTAAATAATCATATCTTAAAAGCACCTAGTTGGTTCACCACTAGGAAAGTAAGAGCAAGGTATTCTGATTAAAAATCAGTCTAGTGTGGAGCCAAAAGGCTGTCTGAGAATGTTCAGATCTCCACCAACAGCAATTCTGTGGATCCCCAAAAGCTAAAAACTTGACAGCAATTCCATGATTTTCTGCTTAATTTATCATTTATTCCAAAGTAAGCAAATTCAATAATAAAATGCAAGTGATGAAAGCACGTATACTTGGCAGAAACATTCTGCACTTTACTTACATTAAATAGTCTGTAAATCCATACGAATTTTATGAGGTTTTCCTTAATGGACCAAAAGCAGGTAAAAATTCATTTACCTCAGCACAAAATACCAGTTTTTTCCGAACATTTTGAAGAGACCAAGCTTTGATAGGCCTCAAATCTTAAAAAAACCAAACCAAACCAAACAAAAAAAAACCCCAAACACACCTATATAATGAGTATCTTAAATAACATGGTTCAAGAGATTTCTTTAGTAATCTTTAGGCCATATAGACATCTAATATATGTGTAAATCAATTTGAGAATTGTGTTCTCTAGAAAGGCTGTAAGCAAGCAACATCTTTGTAGGAAAAAAAAGGGCAAGTCTACCACTGAAATCCTTACTTGTCTTCTGATATGACAAACCTCAACTAGCCACAACCCCCCCGAAACTATTTCTGTGAACTGTATCAGAGGAATCAAGGAAAACGTGCAAACCCAATTCTTACTATCATTGTACTTTCTACTCCATCAGTCGACACTGGGGAAAAAAATCCCAAACAGCCTCCTCCTTCTGCCCGCTTAAACCCTCCCACCAGCAATATCACAGCTGCCAAAAAAACCCGAGGGGAGAGGGAAATTAAAAAAAAAACAAAAAGAGTGCACAGTAAGAATGAATGACTTTTTAAGAACTTTTACATCTTAAGCTTTTAGACTCATTTCCAAAAGTAGCAAGTATGGCTTAGATAAGAATTGTGCTCTAGGTGCCAACAATAACTAAGTTACCTTCAGTACTTGAGTATTTAAAAACAAAACAAACAAACAAACATTTTTAAAGTGTGTGTATTTAGAGGATTTTACAGTAATTCTTGATAGGTATGTATAACATATGTATAACCATAGCAGACCCTGGTACTACAGTACAATTTACCATAAACAAGATTCCTTTCTTGGAAGTTCTCTAGTCCTTTGAAATACAGCTGGGTAAAACATACCAGCTTATAAATTTTCCCAATATTTTAATACCTATTTCAGTTTAAGCCAATGAGTCAGAATAGAAACTGCAAACATCGGAGTACAATTTTGTTGCAGTGTATTACAGTTTTACTTTCATCTATATTTTCTGTACTTGCAAAAATCTGCTATGAACTCTGGAAACCCATGAGGTACCAATCTAACATTTTGTGATACTGATCATGAATCCATATAACAATACCCAACACAGACCATTCTAATTGGGCAAGGCATAGAATTAACACCAGTAACAAACCCAAAGAAAAGGCAAACAAAAACAAAATCCCACTCACGCACATACAAAAGAAGGGGAAGGAAAACCAACACAACCCCTCCCCACACACATCCTTAATCTTATCTTCTATCCAGACATCAAACTAGCCCACAGTACAAAAACAGGCAATATTGGAGAAAGCCACACAAATCTGCATTAGACTAACATTGGAGAAATCCACAGAAGTCTCCATCAGAATCAAGACCAAAATCCACATATTAAATATTACTAACAGAGCAGAAGGGAACATCCTGCTTATTCTCAAAAATAACCCTGAAGATCTAATCAATCAAGACTCCCATAGTCAATCAAGGCTCCCATATTCTTTTGAAATTCTTGTTTTAACTATAAACAGAAGTGACTGATAACATGACAACACTGATATCTGAAATAGCTGTGTATACCTAGTAACGTTGGGAATGGTTTTTTTACTTATTTTTGATACTAGATCTTTTTGTACTTACCTGACAGAACCTCAGTCCAGACTTCAGAGTTCCATTTCCCTGCTACACCTGATGACACCAGAATACTATAAAGAAAGCACTGAAGGCGGCTCACTGAAGGAACTAAAACAGTGCTAATGATGCCATCAACATTCTGAGGGGGAAAGATCTTAATGATCATCTTAACTTCAGTCTGTAACATTTCTAATGAAGATGACAATATACATAAGATTAAGACTTCCTAAATTAGTCCTCTTCACTCCCACCCCCCGAAAAAGCAAACTGCAATGGATTGTTCCTATGCATAATCCCACCGTGAGACCACACATTCCTTCTAACCTACTCAAAATAGAAGTCACTGCCGTATTTTGAGGAAAAAGGGATGGCTACTCACTATCCCCAAAAAGAGAATTGTAAAAACAAAGAATCATAGAATCATAGAGCAGCTTAGGCTGGAAGGGACCTCAAAAAATCATGTGGTCTACCCTTCCAAGGGAAAAGGAGCCTAGACAAGACTATCTAGCACCCTACTGCATCTCAAAAACCTCCAGGAACAGGGACTCTTATCACATTCCCGAGGAGGTTGTTCCAGTGAATGACTGTTCTCACTATAAGAAAAAAAGAAAAAAAAATTCTCATATCAAGATGAAACTGCACCCAGAGCAACATGTACCCACTGTCCCTCGTCTTCTCCACGTGAATAGGCTGCTTCAGTCCTTTATGTAGCTGTCCTCTAAGATGGAGAGAAATCATTGCAATAAGCACACTATTGAAAAGAGTTATTTCCCTGGAAATTCTCTCATCCTTCTTAAAAATTAAAGGAATCACATGGGAGAAAAAATTCCTGAGATGCCAAGGACCAAATCTTCAATGGGAATTAATCTGAGTTAAAGAAGCTCAGCAACTCTAAGTATTTTACTCCTAAATTACATCTCATTTAGATACTTAATTCCTGTTCTCTTCCTTGACTTCTGTTTGTAAACAACACTAGTATATGTTTTCCCCATTTGTCTTAACATTGTACCCATCACCAAAACTGGACTGAAATTGCTTATATGTAAATACATGCTTTAGAGTAAAGATTTTCTTGTTTCTGAATAACTTCACTAAACCAAAACTAATTTAAAATGTCATGTGATACAAAGAACCAGTAAGCAGTAAGTAAAATAAAAATAAATTTTAAAATAAATAATAAAATAAATAACAAAACAAGCATGTGTGTTTAAAGATTTCCTCAATTTTCCATGTAAGAAATTTGTACTTGCAAGCTTTAAAGACTAAGCTATTTGAAAAAGGAATTAGGGAGCAGTATGTTTCGTAACAGGTGCATCTAATCATTATTACAGAATATAATCCCAAAATTAAATTGATATTAGGTCTCAAAACTTCGAAAATGGTTATTTGAATTAGGACGAACAAATGCAGGATCAAATTCGAGGAGATGGGAAAGAACCTTCCAGCTTCAAAGCTCTATGTTGTTCAGAAGACATCCTGTACATTGGTAACACAGCACCCGCTCAGCAACACAGGTTTTGGCTACCCTGTCAGAATGTGGTATTCTCCCTTTGGCTCATTAGGTTCAGATAATCAACTTGGAAAAACAACAGACACATTCCTTAAGGCTCTGTTATCAAACCCACAAAGGATCCAGTTAAGGTATCAAAATGAGAAATAAACTGAATGAGATTTTCATAATATAGTTACCCTGCCTCTTGCAAAGCCTGATAAAAAGAAAACTAATTTTGGCACTTCAGTAATTTGAAATATCACAGTAGCAACTTCAAAGTTATGACTTTGGTCTGAAATGGACTGAAAAGAAACACATCTTCATTTTCCCCAATGCCACTGGCCTATCTCTAAAGCTCCTCAAGTTCTCATGTGGTTTCAATTGGTTTCATTTTTAATGTCCTCATCCCACATGCTCCTTTCAAACAGCTTTTGGAACTTTTTTCTGCCCCCTTCTAAAATACAGCTATTCATGTCTGACCAAGACCTACATGTTAAGGTACATTTCAGAAAATGCTTACACTGGGTTTTTTTAATTATTATTATTAATCATGGGGGTGTTGCTGATGACATCTACTGCTGCCAGATACACTTTCGAACAAAAAGAAACAAAAAATCTTTTACAGATACAAGTTTTCTGGTTTGCACAAGGGAAGCATGAAGGCTTTTATGCATAATAATGGTTGCTACGAGCTCAAAAACTGGCAGCATCTGACATGAATTTTTTCTGCTTCAGTTACATTTATATCTATTTCACAATAACCTGCTCTGCTCTTGCTGGATTTTTCAAAAGATAAACTAGTGACAATGGAAGTTCTGAAGCAGTTAGGTAGCAATGTTTGAAGTATAAGCAAAACAACAGCAATGAAAAAGAACTAATAATTAAGCTATCAAATAATAGGTATTTGCTTTCTTTCCTTCCCACTGTCACTACAGCCACATTTTAAGACAAAGTCTATGTTTAACAGCATCGTCACCCCTTTTTGAAAACACTGTAACTTCCCTGAGTCCTGAATTCATAAAACTCTGCTATTAGAAATATTTTGATACAGGTTCATGATATAGAGGAATTTAAAAAAAAAATTAAAAAAAAAGAAAAAAGGGATCAAGACTGAACAGTATATTCTAGGGTCACAACTCTCTTGCATGCTTTTTATCAGCATTCAGCATTAACATTACTTTAGAGGAGATGAATAATGTATGTATAACAATGTATTCCAAATATCTGAATACTAAAAAATATTTGGGGCGGGGTGTTCATTCCTTACTGAAAATAGCACAACATGAAATCCATGGGAAGTGAGGGAGGAGGTCTACACATTACTGCGGAGCTGGGCAATTTGACACACAGTTTACAAGAATTACATTAGTTTACTCATGTTCCAATATTCATTTAAGTTTATAATCACAAGTAGTGATAGTCTGCATTTATGACACAGAATATTCCAGTGTTAACAATTCTGGTATCAACTGTAGCCACGAGAAAACATTGTTTAATGTAATTGCCCATACAGCAACCTAACTACTTTAATCTCAGTTCACCCATCAAATCTGACGCCTGCATGGTTCATACCCTCCTTCCACCCACACACTTAAAGACAACCACCCCCCCCAACTGAGGCATACCCAGGTATAATACACAAAACATAACTGGTACAAAAACTCACTTTCACTGGACAACATCTAAAATATGTAAATACCTGTTCCTGCAGGTCGTAGTCATAGCTATCATGCAGCAGAAGACTGAGGACATACCGAGTATAAATCATGGCATCAATGCCACACTTCTCTAGCTCTTGTCCCAGCCAGGTCTGCACTGGACCCAAAGCATGTAGCAGAGACATTTCAGAAACAGATACAGGGCCTGGATAAGAGCTTGAGGAGCTTTCAGATGGCAAACCATCCACAACAACTGTACAGATAGGGCGCATGAATCTAGGTGGTTGGCATCCTTATAACGTGAAGCATTTTCTGTAGTTGATTTTCCGTCGATATCTGGAGGTGATTTTCACTCCAGTAAATAGGAGAGAGGCTTGACTTCTAGGACAATCATTTATATTTCCTGGCTGTTAGCCGACTAGAGACGAACATCACTCTTCAGGCATGACCAGTGAATAAACTAAATCCTAATAGCAAACACATATGTAGATGTGTTTTTCTACCTTAATTTCACATTGAGGCCAGATGCAAGTCCCCAGCAGGACCTATAAAGAGGAAAAAATGATAAGTTGTGATAATATGTATCCATACATGAATAATATTAAACAGTGAAAAAACCATCCGAAGTAGAAAGCAGTCATTTACATACTGCTTACTCCACGCATACAGTACCTCTACTCAGTATCATTTTGAAGAGTGACAGGAATTATTCCAAGTTTAAAGGTGACTTTTAGAAAAGGTACTTTTTACTGCAGGAAGAGAGACTCTTTCATCAAAGACACAATTAATCTGTCAATTGAAATATAAGTCTGACCTAGCTTTATGGGAAAGTTGAGATTTTATTACTTTCACTATCAGCTGAAAAAAAACCACTTTCATAAAAAAAATTCTATCATAATTTGAATAAAGACTGACTGCATATTTTGCATCACTAGAAGACAATATAATCCTACTGGTTTGCAGTGATACTCGTATCTGGAATAGAAAAAATTTTTTTTGTTTATAAAACACTGAATTAATGAAATTCATCTGACCAGAAGTTTCATAAATCCTACTACTAAAGAGTTACTACTACCTTCAGGTTCAGGTTTTTTGGTGGCAGTGGTTTTTTGGTTTTTTTTTTTTTAGTTTCAATTATTTGCCTTGTAAATAATTGTATTTTTTTAAGGACAGTAAAACATTTTATCATCCAAAATCTGTCCTTATAAAAATGTAAATCCCTGGAATAACTTCAAAAATTTGAGCAGAACATACTTTATCTGTGCCAAAAAATAACATTTAACCCTCTTTACACAAAGCATACACCTGTCTTACCTGAGAGCTTAAACTCTAAACCATACCCTAAAATAGACAAACTATCCTAAGACTTATACCACCCACAATCACAAATCAGTCTTGATAAGCAAGGGGCAGAAGGTGCAAGCACCACACACGTCAGCATTCTGCTCTCGAACACAGAAGATGTCAGCCCAAAAAAGGCATTTTTGGATTGGTCTACTTATCAACCACATGCCAATCTGACATCTGTGCAGCCCTTCTCTCTCTTCTCCAGCTTCTTAGCATGAGAAAACAAAGCTCAAACCCAAGCAGGAAATATCACTGCACTGAAAGGAAACAAAATAGACTCAAAGTGACTAAGCAAAACCTATTGTTTTGTTTCAACCCCACTGCTATATAACCAACACACCTACAATAGACATCACCTAATACAACTGTCTAAACTATATACTGGGGGCAGCACTTCATGTGGCAGCATGTGTTTTGTGGCCAAACAGAACTGAAAGTTGATATATGTCAACACAACAAGAGATGATAATTTTTAGGAGCTTTCTTTGCACCACCACCCAGGTGCAACTGTATATTCCAGATTTTACTGACTCAGTTGCTACATCACCAAAAAGAAACCCATTATGATCAGTTGCTACAGAATAGACAAAACCCTATCCTCTCCTAAAGTGACCTTACTGCTCTGGTGGCAGTGTTCATTTTGAGAAAGGGTGTAACACAACAATATTTAATCTTTCTCAGCAACATGTTTCAATTTGTCAGAATCTTTTAGGTAAGCACAAATAACAGTAGGTAGAAACATGCTGCAAGGCACTGGAGGTTACTGCTTCATCACATAATTAGAGAACAGAAAGTATAAGAAAAGTCTAATGTTGTGACCCAAGGTAGTCCAAATCCAAGAGCCACAGGTCCAAACTCTTAAAAAGTCCATACTATCTTAATTGTTGAAAAACAACATTCCAGAACACCTGTTTAGTCCTGTTGGCTCTCCACAGCACAGCATGTGATGAATGCTCTCCTTAAGTCAATGCCACAGTCCCTGTCAGTCCCCCACATCCCATATTTCACAGATTCAGGAAAACTGACACTCTTCATCTAGCTTTCTTGAGACATGGTAAAGAACTACCTAAAGGTTCGAGGGAACAGGAGCCTCAATCCATTCCACTGCTACCAGTTTGATGCCAGAGCCAGCAAAAGATGCTCAGAGCCTGGAAAGGGATAGTACGTCAGCAGGAGAGCCCCTGAAGAGCAGCACAAAGGAATTCCTGCCACTCCAGCCACTAAGTCGCTTCATTGGCAGCCCAGCTTAAATGCCTGTATGGAAATGCACATAGCAAAGGCAATAAAAAAAAAAGAAGTTAGAGACATGTACATGCCTGCATGGCTAGCATCTTACTGGCATCACTGAGACATGGTGGGATGACCCCTATGACTGGAGTGTTGGAGAGTTGGAATGGGAGAATATAGAGTGTTTAGGAAGGACAGGTATGGGACACAAGGAGGGGGTGTTACCCTTTACGTCAGTGATTGCCTGGAGTGCACGGAGCTCTGCCTTGGAATGAAAGAGCAGCCGACTGGGAGGCTATGGGTCAGGATGAAAGGGAGGGCAGGGACAGGTTATGTTATACTGGGGGTCTGCTACAGGCTCCCTGCCCAGGAAGACCAAGCCATGAAGCCCTCTATAGACAAACAGGAGCAGCATCACACTCACAAGCCTTGGTCCTCATGGGGGACTTCAACCATCCCCGTATCTGTTAGAGGGACAACACAGCAGAGCACAAGCAATCCAGGACCAGGAGGTGCCTGGAATGTGATGATGATACCTTCCTTCCCCAAGTTAGAGAAGCCAGCAAGGAGAGGTGCTATGCTGGGTCTTGTTCTCACCAAAACGTTGAGGCTGCTGGGGAACATGAAGCTCAAGGGCAGCCTGGGCCGCAGTGACCATGAAATGGTGGAGTTCAAGATCTGTAGGGCAGCAAGGGTGCACAGCAACCTCACTGTCCTGGACTTTAGGAGAGCGCAATTTGGCCTTCTCAGGGATCTGCTTGGTAGAATCCCTGGAGGGAAGAAGGGTCCAAGAAAACCGGTAAATATTCAAGGATCATCTCCTCCAGGCTTAGGAGTGATGCATGCCTACCAAAGGAAGTCAGGCAAAACACCAGGCATCTGCATGGTTAAACAAGGAGCTCCTGGACAAACAAAAGCAGAAGGAGGCCTACGAGGGTGGAAGCAAGGACAGGTGACTTGGGAGGAATACAGAGAAATTGTCCAAGCAGCCAGGAACCAGGTTAGGAAAGGTAAAGCCCTGATGGAATTAAATCTGACCAAGAACATCAAGCTTGTTGAAGCTTCTATACAAAAAAAAGCATCTATAGGTGTATCAGTCATAAAAGGGGCCCTCTCTCAAAGGAGACCCAGGACATGGACAAGGCTGGGGTATTTAATGACTTTTTTAGCATGGTCTTCACTAGCAAGTGCTCCAGACACACTGCCCCACTCGCAGGAGGCAAAAGTGGGGACTGGGAGAATGAAGAACTGCCTCCTGCAGGACAAGGTCAGATTTGAGACCATCTAAGGAACCTGAAGGTACACGAGTCCACGGAACCTGATGAAATGCATCCCCAGGTTCTGCAGAAACTTAAAAGGAGCTTGGAAGAAAAACGGGGACAGACTTTTTATGAGGGTCTGTAGTGACAGGGTTTTAAACTAAAAACTGGTAGATTTAGATTGGACATAAGGAAGATACTTTTTACATTGAAGGGGTGAGACAATGAATGACTTGTCCAAGGAAGTTGTTCGTGATCTATTCCAAGTATTTAAGGTCATGCTGGGCAGGGTTTTGAGCAACCATATCTAAGAACATCTATGAAAGATGTTCCTGCCCACAGAAGTGAGCGTTGAAGATCTTTAAAGATTCCTTTTCAACTCAAACCATTCTGGTTCTATACGGCAAAGCTTCTGGATACTGAGTCACTTCAATCAAAACTTTGACACATTGTTTAGGTCCTTAGCACCTAGCAAGGACCGAGTTTATGCTTCAGCTTTTCCTTGAATGAGATGACAATGTGGCCTCTCTCTTCTATCTTAACACTTATTTAAGTGAGGCATTTGAGAAATTCAGTTCTTGAGATCTAGGCTAACAAAATTTGATTTAGTTCAGCTAACCAGTTAAAGTGTGTCTTGCTTTTATTCGATGGGAGGAGAGGGAAGAGACAGCAAGAGAGAGACAGATTCTAAGAGAAATTATTAAATCAGACAACAGAATTTTTGTAATTTGTATTGCAGTCCAGGTTTTTTTTGAGTATCATATTCTATTACCTCTTTTAACATTCAGTTACATGATCTAAAATCTGGAAATCTAAACAAATTTCTTAAATATTATTTAAGGGTTCTCATTTTACAACTCTCAAGTACTTTGTTTCCCAGATGGTCCTAAACATTTCCATTATGTTTTAGAATTAAAATTTCATACAGAGTATTTTCCCATCCCAGTACTAGAGAGACTTCTCATCTCAAATTAATACAAGTCACTCAAAGAGCAAACATTTCTACTGATAGATGTGAAGCTTGATTTTAGAGATAACACTTTCTGACAAGAAAGTTATTATCCCTCATATCTATTTCACACTGTCTCACTAAAAATCATTTTTCCATCCTCACAAGGCCAGGGCTAATCTGAACAGAGGGAGCACATTACAACCTAAATAATTAGTGGAAAGCTGGTTATTTTAACTAAGTCAGAAAGAATTCTCCATTTCCAGCTATAAAATATGACAGATGGACATGCCTTATAACAAGAATTACCAAATAAAAACTTAAACATCTGTATCAATACTTTGTGAAAACTACTTTTTATTTATGAAGTAAAAAATACATGTTTAAATTATTTCAAAATAATTTATCCTTACTCCACTTCTCAGTATATTTTTTCCTTTTAAGTAACCTTCAGTTTTTGCAATACTAATCAATGACCTTAACAAGGTCACACTAGATAAACTGTCAGCAGCTTAACCACTAGAGGCACAAGAGCCAATTTATGAAGTGTCTCATAAAGGAATGAGAACACAATATTGTGTAAGCACTCATATTTTTCAACTTAGACTATCTTAGAATACATGTATTTCTCAAAATTCTATTCAGTGTGATAGACACTAAACACTCTTTTGATCTACAATAGACAGCAGAAGAAAACAACTAAGCTTTAGTCTCCTGAGATCTAGCTATGGCAAAGCAACAACTTTAAATAACCTATAGCAAGCAACAGAAAGGAGATCAGGGGTACAGAAAGTGAAGCTGGAGCACTCCAGGTTTGTCCCCTACAACAGAGTTGCTCTTTCACAGTAAATAACCGTTTTTGAAGACTAAGTAATCTAGTCTTCCCCATATAATAACTCAAATACAGGTATTGTCATAACAAATAAACAGAACATTTTTTTTTCAAGAAGTGTCTTGCAACTACAATAATGAAAGCAACACAAACAGCTTCTTATTGCAGTTGTTTTTCTGTGGAATACAGGATGACAGCATAAAATCAGAGATTACCAAAGAGTGCAGTAAAAGAAAGGTATAATTAAATCATTCTTTAATGAAGCTTGATACAAGCACACCAAGAAAGTGCTAATGTATGGATTATCAACAGAAAGATTAACTAAAAGTTCATGCCAAACAAGACAATTCCACCTCTTTAACAGTTTTTTTCCTCCATATTCTCTTTCATACTGTTAGAAAACAGTAACCAAAGCCACACCCACTGAATTAATCTAAGGTAACCTCATCTCTATTTTATCAGCACCAAGAGGCCTCTGAAAATTGTGTATCCACACAGCAAGGTCCTAAACCAAGATTTTTTGTAAATGAAAAACCCCAAAACAATCCAATGATTTAACAAGCTTTCAAGTTTTCTTAAATATTAACTTTTAAAGTACTAGAAGATATTGGAACAAGAGAGTAAAAACTATACCCCTTACAGTTGTATAGGTACAGGTAAACTAAAGGTCCGCAGACAATGTCTTGGAGATTATAAAACGTAACTTGAAAAGGAAGCAAATTGTCTGCAAGTTTAAATTCACTACACTCGGGTCTATACCATCAGTAGGAAAAAAAAATATTACTGGATTACATATTGAAAGAGGTTGAAAACTAATATGCTGTTTACCTGCATAATCTGCAAGTAGTCTCTCAAAACTCAAATTTACTCTTTACACATTTTGATACATTACTACAGAGAAGCTGATCTCTTGGATAAAGCTATAGATGATACTTTTCCTTCTTTCAAGTCCCAAAAGGGAAAACATCTGTTTCCAGTGTTTCATTCTGCCTACTGCTACATGTTAACAATTAGACCAAACACATTCTCACACAATAGTTAAGTCGAAACTGCTGTTTTATACAAAGTTTCCTCCATTATTCTTGGAAATACACCAGTACATTACACAGTTTAAATTAACAACTCTCATTTCAAAAGTTCTTTCTCTCCACTTTGACAGCATATGACAATTATTCAATGAACAGAGAAAAAAAAAATCATATAATTCTTAAATGTTTTTTAAATGTGGATAGAAGTGTCCACATTTTTTAACCATGACAACATTTTTCAAAGTAGTGTTTTTTCACAGAATGGTTTTATTAAAAGCAAACAATCTGTCCTCTCTCTGGCAACTACAGGTAGGGAAAAAATATGGAAATCCTAATTAGCATAGAACAAAGCAAAAATTTTATCAAGTTTGGTCAACAACATACTAAAATCACATACACAGTGCAGTAAATTTCAGTTCCCTTTAGAACACTGATAGTCAAAAGCATGACCACATTATATGACGGCAACAGAACTCCAAATTGTTCTTATATATTAGGGAAGAATCTGCAATTTTACCCTAATTTCTTTTGTTTCTTTCCAAGAAAAAACTGAACAAATCCTTAACATACAAACCAAGCAGCCACACACTGGGGAAGGCATTGTCAAAGCCCAAAAACAAAGCCTATTTAAAGTCTAGCGAACAATGGAATCTGTGTGCTTAATAAATTTCACATGGTATTTAGAAGACATGTGAATTCAGAAGTAAGAGAAGTTGTTATTTGTTAACCACATTCCTTGATAATCTAAAAAATTTGGCTGTGTAGTCTTCAGAGCAAGGACAGCTTTTTTATGTACTGGTGATGTTTGATGTTATTGCACAGTAAACAGCAAGAGCAGGGGCTTGATTCATGACCAAGGCACCAAAACACTATTGTAAAACAAAAAAATTGATAATATTTATGGCTCTCTCTCCATCTCAGTTTAGACAATTCCTGACTCAAAATTTCAGAAATATTGTCCTGCCATGAGAAACACCTGGCAAGAATCAAAGCACCAAAAGTGGTCAGAAGCATAAAAGCAGGTCTGTGAATCAACTTTAAATATACATAGAACCATCCTTTTTAAGAAGCATTACCAAGAGGTGGAAGTGTCATACAGTGTTACTTGTAATGGGTTTATGTTTTATAGGGGACAGATGTCTAACAAGGCTGGGCTTATGGTTCTAGTGTAACTCAAGTCAGAGAACCCACAGGGGAGACAGAAACCTGTGTATGTGGGTGTTACTGCAGGACTTTTTTCCTTGCAAATCTGCAAGCTTATTTTCATAACACTTATCCAAATGAAAATCTGAAGCTGCTAATCCTGTATAAAAGCTTAATGGAATTACTCAAAGGATTCAAGAGCTACCATATAAGCCTCAGTTACTTAGGTTAGCAAAGAAAAAGAACAGATGATATAATCAAGATGACACCAGGGGAAGTCACCAGCACAGTTCTGAAGGATTCTGCACTGGGACCTCTGTTACCTGATAAATTCCTAAGTGGCCTGGAAGATGAGATGGGTGACACAGTTAAGAAGCTACCAAAGGACATAAGGTGATCAGGGATAGTGACTACAGAGTAACTGAAAAAATGCAGAAGCACACTATGAAACTGGATTGGGCAATAAAAAGGCAAACAAAATTCAGCATAGGTAAACTTGAAATGGGGCAATAACCACCTGATGCTAGTCATGCATAAATCAATGAGTTGTGAGCTATTAATCCGTGTCTCTCCATGGATAGCGACTGACTGTTCAACGTCTATTTTTTGTTAATAGAAAGTACTAATGAGTTAGTAAGATCTTACATATAAAACTTCACACAACAGCTACTAGAATTCCTTGCCAAAAGATACCGAAGACTCAAAAAAAAAATTAAAATTAGATGGCCTTCAGTGGAAATTGATTAAGAGAGATCCCTTGAGTTTCCAACTAGACAAACCATATCAGGGTCAGGAAATCCCGTAGTCTGAAAATACTGTATGGCTGAGGGAGTATTTGGAGAGGTATCACTCTCCCTGTTCTTTTTTTGTCCCTAACTGCTCCTTTAGAGATGATGTTGCACACCAGTGCTGGGTTTGTCAAAGCCTTTGTCTGAACCAGTACAGCTGTTCTTATAAAACATTTATGTTCACCATCATACAAGAACAACACTTCAAAAAACAGTTGCTGGAGAAGTTCAATAAGCTGATCCACTCACAGGGCTGCACATTACTAACACGCAAGAACTTTGTTACAAGATGTCAAAACATCAATCCTGTCAGGGAGCAAAAACTGAGCTATGGGAAACAACAGAAGACAGAATTAGCAGGTGAGACACTTGCACTAGAGGGTCAGTTGCATATCAAAGACCCCAAATTCTTATAATCTGTGTATTCTTTACTTCTGCAAAACAAATGTGTATATAAGCTGGAAAACGTAAAACTTTTAAGCTAAGAAAAAAAGGCAGGCAGAAAGGGGAAAAAGCATGACCTAACAACAAAACCTGCAGACACTGCGTACAGCCCAAAACTTCATCATTTCATAGAACTGCAAGGTTTGAATGTGCCTTCATAAACAAGACTCTTTTGGAAAGGTTCTCATTACATACAGCAGACTTGTAAAGAACCATCTCTGCAGAGTGGAGACTTATGAAGCGGTCCTTCAGTACATCTAATACGACTTAAAAAAATGCATTAGTATGCCTAATAGTTGGGAAGTTTTGCAGATCATGGTTCAGTGGAGTCTTGATAATTCAGGAAGCAAATTTTACCTTCAAAATGGAAGTATTTTTATTTCATACCATCGCTCAAGAAACTGTTTCAGGAGGTCAACTCAATATTAAAGCTGCACTGAAAAAAACCAAAAAGCAAGCACTTCATTATGCAGCACATAGACACCGTTTCTGTTTCAATAAACAGAACGGAGCTCAGAGCACTTCTGACACAATAAAACATGACAAAACAATCTCTGGTACCACAGGTTATGCAATTGCACCAGATAAGTTTAAGTATAGCACATCTGTAACCTGCAACCACCTCAACCCAAAGAATTATATCTTCAAAAATTTTGCTATTTAAGAAGGACTTAAAACTATTAAAAACACCTGCATTGATCAGATTTAAGAAATGGAAAGACTGTCTGAATCTAGAAAAGTGAAATGCCGCTTCATTACTTTCAAATGCCCAGTTGCCATTAACAATGGCAATAATTACATTATTTAAGTAAGAATTTGTCCTACAGGTTATCCAGCTACCAATAGAGTCCTAATAATTCCATTCTAGCCTCAAAAAACAACAAACTGACATGAAAAAATTTTTTTCCAATTTAGTTTGTTACTGTGTACACTGGTGTTTGAACCAAATTTTACTTTGTTTAAACATGACTACTTTTTAAAAAAATCTTACCTGAAAAATGTCCACATATAGCATAACATAGATGTATGATAATTTTTTAGAAGTTTAAAAATACAGATCAGCATCTAATGACAATGAATTTAGGTAAACATTTTTCACATTAAGAATTAATTAAAACAATGTCACGCAAAAACCTGAAGGAATTACTACTGCTGCCAGCACTAGTATCAGTTTGCAAAAACCAGAAGTGATCCTTTTTATAGCAGCAGTAACTAACTTTCAAGAGAACAACAGCAGCAGCATTTTGACAGAGAAACCTGTGTGGATGACTTAAAGGTGAGTTAGTGTAACAGGAACTGCATCGCCACTGCACATTGCCACCAAGAGAGGACAAGACATTCTACTGTTTCTCTCATCCTCCCCGCCATGTTCTCACCCTCTTGTCCTTGTACTTAACACATCCACTGCGTGGTTGCAGGGCTGAACTGTATCAGTTTTTTGTTCCAAATGGAAAGATTTTCTTTTTGGTAACCCAGTCTTCAAGAAATACAAATCTGTGATCAACTCTCTCACCAAGAAATTTCTACATCTGGCATAAGAGAGGAAGTGGGGTTGCCCCTTTCAGCAGCAACTCACTATTAGATCCACTTAAGAATAACAAGAAAACATTAGGAAGGCAGAATGCAAAAACTATATTTTAGCTAATTCAAATCCAAGTCTTTCAGACAGCGATTATTCTTAGGAACTTGAAGTGTGGAAGCCAATCCAGGTACTTCAGCAGGTATGATATCTACTTCCAATATTTTTACAGAAATTTCCTAGGCACCCATGCAACCATATCCTGTACTTGTAGCATTCAGCAGATTCAGCCTCAAACAGTAGCCTGGGAATGACAAAGAAACTGCTGGTTGGTTCAGATTTGCTGAGAGAGGCAGGTGTTGCACTGTAACTAACCGAGAATAGGACAGATCACCCAAGTGTGGAGAACCCAAGAGAATGTGTGGTAGTGCAGAAGGCAGCATATGTAGACCACAGGAACACTGAGGAATTGCCTCATCTCATACTTTACTCTCCAACCATCAGTGTAATTTCAGTACCACTGACATCAGCTTTCAGACCTTTCTGCTACATTTCTTTTACCATTGAAGACAGCGGTATGATTCAAGTTTTTTGGTTTAAACTTGCAGATCTTATCAGTGTACCAGAGCAATGCCAGAGACAAGCATCTTTCTCTCCCCTGTTTACCGCAAGTCTATTACACAGGGATTGCCTGGATGGGCTGCTACTGGGCCTGAGAGATCCTGGGGAAAAATTCTTTCCTAGATGCAACTTCAAGGAGGAGATAGCTACAGTCTTTTCTGCTCAGTCCCACAAGAATCTTCATGGGGACACTATCAAAAGCAGTATCTTTCACTATGTACACAAGCAACCGACCACACATCATTGATTACCATCATCATACTTCAATAACACTTTCTCAGATTTAGGGAAACATAAATGGAGTTAATAGACACCAAAACCAAATAGAATTACGATCTCACAGATGCACATATTTTAAGTTCACCAAGACATTTATCTTTGGGATTTTTGGCATGTAAAATCTGTAAGCTTTCTACTAGTGTCTCACTATATTTACCAGCCTTAGTATCACCTAGAATATATGCAGGACTTTAAAACACAACACAGGATGCAGTCAAGTAATGGAAAGACCAGATACATGCTCTTGACCATTTCATCATTTTCTTTCCTGCCCTCCTGATGTCCTTTATTTACTCAACTTTTAGAGCAGTTCAAACTATCTGTTACCAACAGGTACTTGCCTGTGTTTGAACTCCATTCCCAAGCGGGATGCTAATGCTTGGAGGCCCAAGTACCAAGTTACATGTGTGTGCATTAAAACAGACGTGACCTTGGTTCTGAACACCTCAGTGAGCAGACACAGGCACCTGTGTGCCCTAACACATGTTGTAGATGCCTTCAAGGCACAGGCAGCCACCAGGTGGAATCATACCCCAGGTCACCAGTGGGACCACCCTGATAAAACATTCAGTGCTCTTCATATCAGCTGGAATCCAGTGGCCACTCTTGTAGTGCAACCATACAAGATTTATTTCAATTAATACACAATTTACTCTTAGGCACACACTGCATCTTTCAGTTGGGCAAGGAAAAGGAGAATGAATTATGAATGCCAACGATCCAACCACCAGTGTTCATTTAAAGGCTATGATATTTGTCCTGCTATTTATACTTCCAAAGTTAATAATCCAGCTGTATACAAACAGCTAGTTAAAGACCACACTATGCATTTTACTCTGGTTTAATAATTTGTTTAATTTGTATGAAGGTCTTTTCTGAATACTTACTATTGATGTTTTTTATACCTGGTCTGCAGCTCAGGGAGTTAATTACTATCTTGTTGAAAAGCTTTAAACAGCCTCATGAAGAGTTTAAAAACAAATATAACTTCACCTAACTACACAGTCTTTTCAACAGTTATTTTAATTAAAAAAAGGTTACCATAAATAAAGTTGGAAGCCACATATAGACAATATTTTCATTAATAACTGTGTAAAAACTTACAAGATGTGTCAGCCACAGGAGGCTCAGTAAGTGCAAAGAGTTCTGACAAGTTGAATTTGCAATATCTACAACTTCACCAGCAGAGAAGTTACTGACTTTACAGCACATAAATTATGGCAGGCCTACAAAGGAAATCGTTTCAAATACTTTTCCCCTGCCCCTCTACCACCTCAATTTTTATTCCAAAATATTAGTAAATGAACTTCTATCTATTTATGAAATTGAGATCTGAAGTAGGATACTCTTCAATTTTGAAGAGAACAGCAAGTCACATTAAATAATTCATATTTTAACATCTTAATGACTTTGTATAGGCACTGATTGTTTAGTATATGTTGTAAGGCTGCCAGGCTGTCTTTTTCCATAAAAACAGTGGTGATATTTGTTACCATATCTCCACTTTTATGATTAAGTATGTTGCCCAAAAACTACTTACTAAAAAAAAAATTTACTAACTGAATAGGTAGGACAATTTAATATTGCTCTTAAAATAATACATTTTCTGTTTGATACTTCAAATGACGGCTGAAAAGATCATTTTACTAAACTGTAACCAGAGAACCTCTTACAAAAACAGCAGGTCAGCATTATATTAATTCTCTTCAAGGAAGTTACTGTACTGTTAACCAAGGCATTTCTTTCACAATTCAAGAACAAAGTTACTAAAATCTGGAACTCTGAGGTTTCTCTGAAGTCAGTAAGATGTTCAGGTCAGAGAGGCTGGTGAGAAAATCATCTACATATGACAAACTAGTATCTGAACTTACAGAGACATTTTAAAGCTGTTGTGTCACCTCACACAATTCAACATGACTTCCATCAAAACAGCTATAAAAACATCAATAAAACAAAAATTACTAAAGTTCAGTTTCATTGTTAAAGGCAAGAGTTGAATATGCAGCAGAGTGAACTTCTACCCCAGAAGATGAATTCACTGAACAGCAGTCTTTAGCTAATTAGTAACAGTAATTAGCTCAAAATCTTCAGAGAGCAGAATCAAATATCATGAAACAGTAAAAGTCTTTTAAAAGTAAAGACATCAACCCAACAAATAACTGGAAGCTGGCTCTATTTCTTTCAGGATATTCCAGTGTCTTAAATACAATGTTATGTTTGAAAGCTGCACTTCCTCTCAGCCACAGTCTTCAAATTTGTTTCAAGTTCATAATAACACATTACAGTGGCACAAGGATCCAGTGAGAATTAATTACTCATCCAGTGGCAGCAATATGCATTACTGATTTCTTCATTAGCGATTCTTCAAGCAGACCTTTTCCTTTAGGCTAATAAAACACTTTATTTTCTTTAAAAGTACATATGACACATGTTAAATTATCAAAATAACTTCTTGAATCAATCTGTGTATGTTTTAGCATGTTTTCCCACTTTACTGTTGATGATCATTATCTCAATCTAAGTCCTGACTAAGCTAACACTACCTGGAATAACCCTGCAGAGGATATGGATCTTGCAACTCCACTCTGCTGCTCTGATGTTAAAACTGTACCATCTTATGACAGGTTGCTTTATTTTTTCTGGCCTTCAGCTACCCTAGTCTCTTACTGCCTTATCCCTCTCTCTCTCTTTGTACTTTCTTCCACAATCTATATATGCAAAATCTCATCTGCAATGCAACCACGTCTCCCTTCAGAATTCTTCTACAACCAAGCTAGTCCATCTAACCAAACCATAAAAACAAACACACACAATTTAACAACCTACAAAAGGGTAACAGCTACTCCTTTCCATACAGCACCTTAAACACAAGCACATTAAAATGAAATTTCACTTGAACTCACTTAGCAGCAGAGCTATAGAAAAATGCAGGTCTCTTTCCTCAATCCTAGCCCAGCACTCTATCCAGCAGACCTTGTTCCTTTGGTAAATTTAGTAGTAACTAGGGGAAGATTTTTAATAGTTGTACAAATACACAACATTATTCAGATTTCATTCCTGTTATAATTTACTTATTAACAAAATTTTTTGCACAGAGTATAAATTTTCACATGCAATCCCTTCTAGAATAAGGCCTAGAAAGTTACAGACACAAGTGACATTAGCATGGACTGCATATTTGAAATTTCTTCCTGAATACAGTAAAACCCAGAAATTTAAACATTCCCCAAATT
>VXAZ01005376.1:21779-33188 GCA_013399875.1 Gymnorhina tibicen | reverse complement strand
AACCAGAGCTCAGGAGAGGTGCAATGTCATTGGTGAGGTCACTTTTTGCCCCCTTGTGCTGTGGTTTGTGGGTGCCTTGTGAAGACTGGGACTCTTTTCTGTTCTGCTGGATGTCCATCAGTCATTGTGTTGCACCCAGGAATGCTGAGGTAGCTGCTGACATCCTGGGGAGGTCACTGTGCAACAGGTGGGAAAGGTCCTGGTGCCTGGGAGCACTTCATGATTTATGAATGAGAGCACATGGCCTTGTGCCTTGAGTGGGATCAAGAGAGGGGATTTTTAATATGGGTGGCTGTTCTGGCTGAACCTGTTCCAGTGTTTTGGTCCACTTGGATTGCTGAAATCTACACGACAGCATACACTGTCATTTCAAGCGTATTCCTTGACCTCATTAATAAGTCCAAAAAACAAACCACAAACCCTTGTTTGCCCAGGCTGCTCTGTGACGTCAGTTCTCTTATTCCACATTCAAGCCACAGGGTTTCATAACTTATAACCTCTAAGTCCTAATATTTTCTTCCTGTCAGCGAAAGCTAATTGTTACTAGTGGATGGTCAGTGAGCTCCTCTTCCCTCCTCTGTCATGGTGCTGGAGTTCCTTTGTGGAATTCTGCCATTCCAAGCCATTTTCTTGAGGCCTTGTCCATCTGCATTGATGGCAATGTTTAATTGCAAGTATTAGAGGTTAAAGGCCGGTGTTGATGGCCTTGTCAGGGCAAGCTGAAGACGTGACCAAAGCTTTGGCGTGGTTGGGAGTCATCAGTGAGGTTGCCCCAGGGCACTCATGTTCTGTGGTTTGTGGACGTGTTGTGAAGATGGGCCCCAAACCATCACAGCTCTGCCAGGCTGATCTGGGATTTGCAGGGGCGCTGCTTGTGAGGGACTGCTCCTTCCATCACCTTGGCTCCCTGCCCACCATGTTGCCATCTCTCCATGCCTTTCTATGGGCCTGGCATTTCCCACTGCAGATGGGAAAGCAATCCCTGGGATACAGGGAGGTGTCCCATGCTGCCCAAAGTCTTGCGTTGGTTCATCCCTAGAGCTTGTCTCATCTGGGCCCAGCAAGATCACACTGTGGGGTCCCAGTGCTGGGCTCTGGCTGACCCATGGAAAGGAAAAGCAGTGAAGGATAAGGAGAACAAGCCGCATGAGGAGAACAATTCCTCATCCACTGATTAACCCACCCTTTGGCCATGTACCCCTTGCTGCAAAAATCTCCAGCAGTTACCAGGACAGGATTAGCAAAAGAAATACAAGCAGGTTGAGGGTGGTGTCCATCCTTTCACCCATGACTGGTGGGGCTCCACAGTGGAACAAGGACATGGAGGTGGTTGACCAAGAGCGGTGCAGGGAGACCATGACACTGATGAAGCTGGAACATCCTTGAAATGAGAAGAAACTAGGGACGTGGAATTTCGTTCAGGCAGGAGACAAGAACGGAGATAGGAGATGTCAGTATGCCATGGCATGACCTCAGTGTTGACTCTCCAGTTCTCCAACTCGATCACTGAATCTTGTATGTGTCCTGACATGTGCCACCAACAGAAAGACATTGGTCACCAGTTCTCTCAACCGGGAGGTTCTGCCGAGGTCAGATGGACACAGCCTCAAGGGAAGGACATGGAATTGCAGAGTTGCAGGAAGGAAAACACTCCCCACGTCATGACTCACCAGGCTGGGCCAGCCAAGAGCTGCTGCCTAAAAAATGCCCCAAGGCCATGGGACAAGGCTGTCCCGCCCCTCCAGGACCAGCATAAAAGCCAGCCCAGAGCCTCTCTCCCTCACACACTTCTCCTCAACCCTGCTCCTCCTACTCCTGCTGGAAACAAGGTGAGTCTCAAGACCCTGACCCTCTTACTTCTGCACCCCTCACCCCTCTCTGCCAGCATGGTCATCCCCAGCCTCAGCAGCCCTCACGCCTCCCCACACACCCACAACAGCCTCCACACTCCCTCACCCTCCTGCATCACCACCCCTCACACCCCCACACCCCTGCCCTGCCTCACTCCTCTCTCTTCCAGGGATCCTCCACACCGCACCCATGGCCTGCTACAACCGCTGCGCTCCCTGCGGACCCACCCCGCTGGCCAACAGCTGCAACGAGCCCTGTGCCCTGCAATGCCAGGACTCCCGCGTCATCATCAACCCTTCNCTCTCAGGACACCAAGCGAGGCAGCAGCCATCGGGCCCAGCCCAGGCTGCCTGCAAACATGGCCCATCTGCGTTCTCCTCTTCTCCCACTCCTTGCTCTGCCTCGCCTTTGTCTCTGCCCCGTCCCCTCTGCTGCAAACCCCTCCTCCCAAGCCAGAGACCGATGGGCTCCTCCTGTGGGCTGCTCCTAGGGTGGGGCAGGAAGGCCTTGATGCTCTGGCAAAACTGCCTGCAAGCAAAGGACCTCAGCTGATGGTTTCCCTGATTGCCCCTCATCCCAGTTACCTTCCACTGACTTCTGCTTTTTCACTATTTCGTCACAATAAAGCTTTCTTTGCATGACAACTTCAGATGTCTGTTATCTGAATGGAGGTCGTAATGAAGGTGGTGTGAAACTTGCTTCCTTTTTACTACACCGTAGGGGAGCAGAAATCCAGAGGCCAAGTGTCTCCAGGAGAACTTTAGTTGGATATTAAGGAATATTCCTTCATGGAGACGGTTGTCATTCCAGTCACAGACCGCAGCGGGTAGTGGTAGAGTCATCATCCCTGCAGGGATTTAATATCCCTGTGGATGTGTGACTTGGGGACGTGGGTTAGTGGTGGCCTTGGTAGTGTTGAGGGAAAGGTTAAACTTTGTATTTTAAATTTAGATCTTTTGCAACAGAAATGTTTCTAAGGTCTGATTGTTTAGCGGTGGACTGCATAGTCCTGCGTTAACAGCTGGACTCAATTCCAGGGGTCTTTTCCAGCTGAACTGATTCCAGGAATGTTGGTGGCACCTGTGCAAGGGAGCAGAGGCCAAAGGAGAGTGGCAGCAGGGGAGGGGCGAGCCAGGCCTTTGGGGTCTTGAGTGGTGGCAAGTGCCCAGGGCTGAGGCCACTTCTCTTGGAGAATCTCCCTTGAGGAGATGGTGCTGGTCTGAGCTCTGTGTCGGCTCTGTCCCACTGCCTCAGCCTGGGCACGAGGAGAGAGCTGTGGCTGCTGTTGAACTCAACCCTTTTGCAAAGGCTTTGAGGCTCCTTCCCCTTCCACACTCTCAGAGCAGCCGAGCAAGTCTGGGTTGCCTGAGAGTGCAGTGAGTGGCCTGCGAGTGGCTGAGGGGCTGGGCCCAGAGGCTGGTGGTCAGTGGCCCAAAGTGCAAATGGAGGCAAGTCTCAGGGGAAGTAGGTCAAGAGTTGTATCCATGGGGCCAACCCTGTTGAACATCCTCACCAATGATGCGGGCAGTGGGACTCCTGTCCCATCAGCAAGTTGACTGATGATGGAGCGGCTGAGGCAGGGGATGGCTGTGCCATGAGTCAGAGGGAGCTGGAGACTGAGGGTTAAAGGAATCTCCTGAAATTCAAGCAAGGGAAATACGAAGTTCTTCATCTGGGCAGGAATGGCAGTGGGCCCCAGGCCATGCCAGGGGCTGAGGCTGGAAAGCCGCTTTGCTGAGCAGGACCGTGTGGTGCTGGGGAGCTGGAGAGCAAAGGGACAACAAGGTCTTAATCCTTCCTTCTTGAAAAGGCATCACCACTGTCCAAGACTGGTTTCAGACAATTCTTGTAATCAAGTTGGGAGAAGTGGCCTTTCCTCTCTTTAGCGCACTGGTGGGGTCCCATGTGGGGTGGTGTGGGCAGTTCTGGGCTGCCCAGGGGAAGAAGCACAAGGGCTTAGTGAAACAAGACCAGCTCAGGGTGACCAAGGTACTGCAAGGGCTGGAGACTCATTGCTAGAGGACTGAGAGGGCTGGGACTCCCAGGGGACAAGGATGGAGAGCAGGGTGTCATAAGGGTGTGAAAATCCCTGATGGCAGGGAAGGAGGTCGAGGGAATCTCGCTGTTCGCAGCAGTGCACACACGGGAAGGTAAAGGGGGAAGGGCACAAGTGAACGCAGGTGGAATTCTGTGGGCAAAGAAGGCAAGATTTTTTGAGTGTGAGAGTGATCACAGTGTGGAAAAGCTGATGCAGTCTCTGTCCTGGGAGATTGAAAGCTGAGCTGGCCATGGTCCTGGAAATGCTGCCCTTGCTGCCTTTGCTTGAGCAGAGGAGAATGAAGCTCTTGAACTCCAGAGCTCGTGCCCAAGGGGATGATGGTGCTCCTCCTGTTTGCTGGGCGGGTTCAAGAGTCCCGCTGGGAAGAGATTTTGTCAAGTGTGTGCTGGCACGGAGAGACTTTGCCACAGCCGTGCGCAGGAGAGCATGGATGCGTCAAAGCCTTTGGGATAGTGGATCCCAGGTTTGCATCACATTCTCAAAGGTGTGCCCTCCTCCCCTGCTTCCAGTGCCTGTCTTGGTTGTTACTGGTTGTGACATCTTTGCTAAGAGAGGTGTCGTGGTTCTTTTCTGTCAACACCAATGGCCTGTCTGGCATTCTGCTGGGTGTGGATGTGAGGTCACTGGAATTCAAAAAGACAAAGAGGCATCTCAAGCTTTGATGCAGGGAAACTTTATTGAGGCAAAAGAATGAAGACAGGGGAAAGAATTAGAAGGAATCCAATGTGAGGTGCAAGCAGGGTGCCCATCAGCCCACGTGCTTTGCTTGCAGGAGCTGTTGCCAGAGCCCTGAGCTGGTGGTGTCAGGGGTGGTGCCGAGGGCCCTTAGCAGATGTAGCCGCCCCTTCTGCCGTAGCAGCCCAGGCCTCCCAGCCCATAGCCAGAGCCCAGGCCGTAGCCAAATCCACGGCCATAGCCAAGGCCATAGCCAAAGCCACCAAATCCCCCAGAGATGGGCTGTCCCTGGGCACTGAGTTCGCTCCCGACAGCAGCCGAGGAGGTGGATCCGACAGCGGTGTTCTGGGGGAAGGAGGTCATGATGGGTCCTGGCAGGGTGACCAGCACAGGGGAAGGGTTGATGACGACGTGGGAGTCCTGGCATTGCAGGGCACAGGGCTCGTTGCAGCTGTTGGCCAGCGGGGTGGGTCCGCAGGGAGCGCAGCGGTTGTAGCAGGCCATGGGTGCGGTGTGGAGGATCCCTGGAAGAGAGAGGAGTGAGGCAGGGCAGGGGTGTGGGGGTGCGAGGGGTGGTGATGCAGGAGGGTGAGGGAGTGTGGAGGCTGTTGTGGGGCTGTGGGGAGGCGTGAGGGCTGCTGAGGCTGAGGCTGAGCGTGCTGGCAGAGAGGGGTCAGGGGTGCCGGAGCAGGAGGGTCAGGGTCTTGAGACTCACCTGGTTGTCAGCAGGAGCAGGAGGAGAAGGTGTGAGGAGAAGTGTGTGAGGGAGAGAGGCTCTGGGCCGTCTTTTATGCTGGTTGTGGAGGGGCGGGACAGCCTTGTCCCATGGCCTTGGGGCATTTTTTAGGCAGCAGCTCTTGCCTGGCCCAGCCTTTTGAGTCATGAGTTGGGGAGTATATTCCTTCCTGAAATTCTGCAGTTTCGTGTTCTGCCCTTGATTCTGTGTCCATTTGACCTTGGCGTCAACTTTCATGAGTTGGTATTTGGGAGGGTTTGATTGTTCAGCGTGTGTCAGGGAGGGCTGAATAAACAACCAGAGCCCTGGAGATTGGCAATGGCATCAGTGAGCTCATTTCATGGCACCTATGTCCCGTGGTTTGTGGGTGCCTTGTGAGGTCTGGGCTCCTCTTCTGTGCCACTGGATGTCCATCAGTCATTGTGTCACCTGGGAATGCTGAGGGAGCTGCTGATGTCCTGGGGACGTCACAGCTTTGAAAGATCCCAGTGCCTGGGAACACTTTGTGATGAATGAAAAGAAGCTCATGCCCTCGTGTCTTGAATGGAATCAAAGAGAGTGGATATTTAAAAGTAGAGGCTGTTCAGGCTGGACCTGTTCCGGTGTTATGGTCTATTTGGATTTTTGAAATTTACATGACAATGAACTCTGCCATTTAAACTGTACTCTTTGACCTCATTAAGAAATCCAATAAACAAACAACAAACTGGGCTTTATCCCTTTTTTCCCTGGCTGTCTGTGACATCAATTCGCTTATTCCGCATTCAAGCCACAAGTTCCATAACTCATAACCTGCAATTGTTAATATTGTGTTCCTGTATGCAAATAACCAGTAATTACTAACGGACCATCAGTGAGCTCCACTGTCCTTCCCTGACAAAGTGGGTGCGTGTTTTTGTGGAATTGTGCAATTCCATGTCCTGCTTCTGAGGCCCTGTCCACCTGTGGCGTTAACTTTTAATTGCGAGTATTAAGAGGTCAAATTCCTCTGTTGATGGTTCATATCCAGGCAGGCTGAAGACGTGACCCAAGCTTTGGAGAGGTGGGGTGTCATCACTGAGGTCACCCCATGGCCCTCGTGTGCCGTGATTTGTGGGTGCCTTCTGAAAAGCTACCCCCAAATTCCCACAGCCCTGACAGGCTGGTCTGGGCTTTGGCAGCTGTGCCAAGGAGGGGGTGTTGCACCTTCCACTGCCTTCCATCCCTCCATGCATTGATCCCAGCTGGCAAAGCCTGACATCAGACCTCACCTTTCCGTTTGGACATGCTCAGCGGGTGCTCGGGTGGTGACACTCTTGCCTTGAAGGATTTGATATTCAGGGCCTTTTGGGTATTCACTTGGGCTGATTGCCAAGGGCTGAGGCCACCTGTGATTGTCTGAATGAGGACTGGGAGGTTTCCCAGGACTGTTGGAGGCAAGCACTGCATGATCCTCAGCAACCCAAACAAGTCCCGGTTGTGCCAGTGCCCAGCGTGGTGTGGCCTGAGAAAGGTCTGAAGGGCTGGACCCAGAGGCTTGTGGTCAGTGTCCCAGAGTCCTGATGGAAGCCAGGCTCCAGTGCTGTAGCCCAGGAGCTGGATGCACTGGGCCAACCCTGAAAACCTGAGTGGTCCTGGACATCAGCTGGAGCTCAGCAAGGGCAGCTGGCAAGGGCTGCTTGTTGGGAGGAGCCAGCCCAGGTAGGAAGAAATGTGTGGGTATCAGTTGAAAAAATTGTTTTCTTCTCCGAAAAAGCCTTGATTGTTCTAGTTTAGAAGAAATGGGGCAGGAGGTGTCCCTGTATCATTGTGGGAAAAGGGACCCCAAGTCTCCAGATCAGGTTTAGGGAGAAGTGTTGTGAAGAGACAGTGGGAGGTGACTCTTGGTGTGTGCTGAGCACTGGTGAGGTGCCATGTGAGGTGTTGTGGGCAGCCTTTGACTCCCCAGTGTGAAAATGGAGTCCATTTAGTGAATCGAGACCGGTTCATGACCACCAAGATTCCAAAGGGTCTGGTGAATCATTCCTAGAGGAGAAACTGAGAGAGCTGGGACTCCCGGGGGACAAGGGTTGATGGGGGGGTGTCATCAGAGTGTGTGCAAATTCCCGACGGCAGGGAATGAAGTCGAGGGAGCTGGGCTGTTCTCAGCAGCACACACATGCAGGACAAGAAGGCAAGGGCAAAGGGAAAGCAGATGGAGTGTAATTGCTAAAGAAGGCAATAATTTCTCATTGTGATGGTGGCCACAGAGTGGAAGAGGTGTTGGAGTGTGTCCTGGGAGATCCAAGACTGAACTGTCCATGGTGCCTAGAAATCCTGCTCCTGTTGGTCCAGCTGGAGCAGGAGAGTTGAAGCACTTGCACTTCAGAGTTCCTGCCCAAGTGGACGATTTTGTGACTCTATGCTGGAAGGGTTCAAGAGTCCTGCTGGGGAAGAGAGTTCATCAAGTGTGCACTGACATGGGCTGACTGTACCGGAGCTGTGCCCAAGAGGGCATGGATGTGCCCAAGGCTTTGGTGTCTCAGGAGATGGGTTTGTGTCATGTTCTGGAGGGTGTCCCCTCCTGTGCTTCCTATCCCAGACTTTGTTATTACTTGTTTTGACGTATTTGTGAGGGAAGGTGTTGTTGCACATACCCCAATGTCCTGTTGAGGCGTGTAATGTGCTTGGTGAGGATGTGAGACCACTGGAATTACAAAAGAACAGGAGGCGTCTAAATCTTTGATGCAGGAAAATTTTATTGAGGCAAAAGACTGAAGAGCCAGGAGAAAGAAGAAGGTATCGGGTGTGAGGAGCAAGTAGGGCAACCACCAGCAAAGGTGGAGCTGTTGCCAGAGCCCCGAGCTGGTGGTGTCAAGGGTGGTGCGGAGGGCCCTTAGCAGATGTAGCCGCCCCTTCTGCCGTAGCAGCCCAGGCCTCCCAGCCCATAGCCATAGCCCAGACCATAGCCAAATCCACGGCCGTAGCCCAGCCCATAGCCAAATCCACGGCCATAGCCAAGGCCATAGCCAAAGCCACCAAATCCCCCAGAGATGGGCTGTCCCTGGGCACTGAGTTCGCTCCCGACAGCAGCCGAGGAGGTGGATCCGACAGCGGTGTTCTGGGGGAAGGAGGTCATGATGGGTCCTGGCATGGTGACCAGCACAGTGGAAGGGTTGATGACAACGTGGGAGTCCTGGCATTGCAGGGCACAGGGCTCGTTGCAGCTGTTGGCCAGCGGGGTGGGTCCGCAGGGAGCGCAGCGGTTGTAGCAGGCCATGGGTGCGGTGTGGAGGATCCCTGGAAGAGAGAGGAGTGAGGCAGGGCAGGGGTGTGGGGGTGCGAGGGGTGGTGATGCAGGAGGGTGAGGGAGTGTGGAGGCTGTTGTGGGTCTGTGGGGAGGCGTGAGGGCTGCTGAGGCTGGGGCTGAGCGTGCTGGCAGAGAGGGGTGAGGGGTGCAGGAGCAGGAGGGTCAGGGTCTTGAGGCTCACCTGGTTGTCAGTAGGAGCAGAAGGAGAAGGTGTGAGGAGAAGTGTGTGAGGGAGAGAGGCTCTGGGCTGTCTTTTATGCTGGTCCTGGAGGGGCGGGACAGCCTTGTCCCATGGCCTTGGGGCGTTTTTAGGCTGCAGCTCTTGCCTGGCCCAGCCTTGCAAGTCATGAGTTTGGGAGTGTTTTCCTTCCTGCAACTCTGCAATTCCGTGCTCTTCCCTTGGGGTCGTGTCCATCTGACCTTGGTGGCAGGACCTCTTAATCGGGAGAGTTGGTGACCATTATCTAGTTTGTGGTGTGTGTCAGGACACGTAGAAGACTCAGACGAATCTTAGGAGAATTGGGGTGTTGTGGGTGAGGTCATACAACATGTCCCATTTGCATTCTTCTCTCCTACCTGGAAGAACTCCCAGCTCTCTCAGCTTCTCCTCGTTTTGACATGTCCCATTTGCATTCTTCTCTCCTACCTGGAAGAACTCCCAGCTCTCTCAGCTTCTCCTCGTTTTGACATGTCCCATTTGCATTCTTCTCTCCTACCTGGAAGAACTCCCAGCTCTCTCAGCTTCTCCTCGTTTTGACATGTCCCATTTGCATTCTTCTCTCCTACCTGGAAGAACTCCCAGCTCTCTCAGCTTCTCCTCGTTTTGAGGATCCCCCTCTCCTGTCAGTGTTGTGGTCTCCTTGCACTGCTCTTGGTCAACCATATCCATGTCCTTGTTCCAGTGTGGGACCCCACCAGTGGTGGGGACCAGGACATTCCACCCCCCCAACCTTTCTAAAGCGCAGGCACATGGGTTTGAAAGGTGGAATAATCAATGGATGGGGAATTGTGCTCCTCACGCGTCTTTTTCTCCTGATCCTTCACCGTTTTTCCTTTCCATGGCTCAGTCACAGCCCAGCACTGGGACCCCACACTGGGACCTTGCTGGTCCCGGCTGAGACGAGCGCTACGGATGAACCAGCACGAGACTTTGGGGAGCATGGGAGGCCTTCCTAAACGACAGGGCTTGCTTTCCCACCTCCAACAGGAAAGGCTGGGAATATAGACAGGCTCTGAATGTTGGCAGCGTTGTGGGGAGGGAGAGAACATCATGGAAAGGGCAGTTCCTCACAAGCAGTGCTCCTGCAAAGCCAGAGCAGCCTGACAGTGATGTGATGGTTGGGGGCCTACCTTCACAATGCACCCAAAAACCAGAACACACCAGTGCCATGGGGTGACCTCACTGATGGCACCCTATCTCCCTAAAGCTTTGGTCACATCTTCAGCCCACCATGGCACATGCCGTCAACATCTGCCTTTAACCTCTAAGACACTTAAAATCTGTGGCCAAGGTCAGATGGACACGGCCTCAAAATAGGACACGGAGTTGCAGAATTCCACAAGGAAGCGTCCACACCACGACAGAGGAGGGAAGAGGACCATGCTGACCAACCATTAGTAATTACTGGGTTTTGCTAGCAAGAAGAGATTATTAAGATTAAAGGGATATGAGATATGAAACCTTATGGCTTGAGTGCAGAATAAACCAACTGACGTGACAGACCAGCCTGGGAAAAAAGGGATCAAGCCAGGTTGGTTCTTTGTTTAATGGATTTCTTAATGAGGTCAAGGAATACGCTTGAAATGACAGAGTATAATGTCGTGTAAAGATGAGAAATCCAAATGGACCGTGACACTAGAACAAGTTCATCCGGACCAGCCTCTACTTCTCCAGATCCTGTCTCTTGATCCCGTTTGAGATAAAAGGGCATGAGCTCTCTTTCATCCATAGGAACACTCCTACGCACTATAACATTTCCAAGTTATTGCAGAGTGACCTCCTCAGGACATCAGCATCTCCCTCAGCATTCCTGGGTGCAACACAATGACTGATGGACATCCAGCGGCACAGAACAGAGTCCCAGTCTTCACAAGGCACCCACAAACTACAGGAGACGCGTGCCACGAAATGACCTCACTGATGGTATCGCAGCTCTGCTGGGCTCTGCTTGTTTATTCATCCTGACCCGACACACATCTAACAATCAAATTGTCCCAAATACCAACCCATGAAAGCTGCCACCAAGGTCACATGGACACGGCCTCAGGAGCCGGTCATGACACTGCAGAATTCTGTGAAGGAAAACACTCCCAAACTCATGACTCACCAGGCTGGGCCAGGCAAGAGCTGCTGGCTGCAAAATGCCCCAAGGCCATGGGACAAGGTTTGCCCACCCCTCCAGGACCAGTATAAAAGCTGTCTCAGTGCCTCTCTTCCTCACGCACCTCTCCTGACGCCTTCTCCTCCTGCTCCCACTGACAACCAGGTGAGCCTCAAGACCCTGAACCTCCTGTTCCTGCCCCCCAGGCTCCTCTCTTCCAACACCCTCAGCCCCAGCCTCAGCAGCCCTCACGCCTCCCCACACACCCACAACAGCCTCCACACTCCCTCACCCTCCTGCATCACCACCCCTCGCACCCCCACACCCCTGCCCTGCCTCACTCCTCTCTCTTCCAGGGATCCTCCACACCGCACCCATGGCCTGCTACAACCGCTGCGCTCCCTGCGGACCCACCCCGCTGGCCAACAGCTGCAACGAGCCCTGTGCCCTGCAATGCCAGGACTCCCACGTCATCATCAACCCTTCCCCTGTGCTGGTC
>VXAZ01005376.1:4856-17562 GCA_013399875.1 Gymnorhina tibicen | reverse complement strand
AGGGGTGCAGGAGCAGGAGGGTCAGGGTCTTGAGGCTCACCTGGTTGTCAGCAGGAGCAGGAGGAGAAGGCGTGAGGAGAAGTGTGTGAGGGAGAGAGGCTCTGGGCCGGCTTTTATGCTGATCGTGGAGGGGTGGGACAGCCTTGTCCCATGGCCTTGGGGCATTTTTTAGGCAGCAGCTCTTGCCTGGCCCAGTCTGGTGTGTCATGAGTTAGGGAGTATTTTTCTTCATGGAATTCGGCAGTGTCATGCCCCGCTCTTGAAGCCATGTCCATCTGACCTTGGCGGCAGCTTTAAAGTGACAGTTGGTATGTGGGAGGATTTCATTGTTAGATACGTGTAGGGGAGGGCTGAATAAACAACCAGGGCCCAGCAGTGGTGCAATGTCCTCAGTGAGGTCATTTTCTGGGTGCCTTGTGAAGACTGGGCTCCTCTTCTGTGCCACTGGGTGTCCATCAGTCATTGTGTTGCACCCAGGAATGCCAAGGGAGCTGCTGATGTCCTGGGGAGGTCATCACTTGGACATCACTTGGAAATCTGCAATCACTTGGAAAGGTTGCAGTGCCTGGGAGCACTTCCCGATGGATGAAAGAGAGCTCTTGCCCTTGTGTCTTGAATGGGATCAAGGGAGAAGATCTGGAAAAATAGAGTCTGATCAGGCTGAACTTCTTCCAGTGTTATAGTCCATTTAGATTTCTAAAGTTTACTTAACAACCTACTCTATCATTTAAAGTATATTTCTTGGCCTCATTCAGAAATCTAAAAAACAAACAACGAACATGGGCCCCTCCCTTTTTGCCCAGTCTGGTCTGTGACATCAGTTCATTTATTCCGCATTCAAGCCATAGGGTTCCATAATTTATATCCTGTCAGTCGTAATAATGTGTTCCTGTCAGCAAAAATGACTAATTACTAATGGACACTCAGGGAGTTCCTCTTTCCTTCTCTGTCATGGTGTGGATGTTACTTTGTGGAATTCTGCGATTCCATGTGCTTCCCTTGAGGCCATGTGCATCTGAACTTCGCAGCAGCTTTTATGTGTATTATATTTTAAATGCTGGTCTTGATGGTTCATGTCAGGATGGGTTGAAGATGCGACCAAACCCTTGGGGAGATGGGGTGTCACCAGTGAGGTCACCCCATGGCGCTTGTGTGCGGTGGTTTGTGTGTGTGGGGTGAAGAGGGACCCCATTTCCTCGCAGCCCTTTTAGGCTGCTCTAAGCTTTGCAGGTGTTCCTGGGGTGGGGGTCTGCCCCTTTGATCACGTTCTCTTCCTCCCTGCCTCGGCTACATCCCTCCAGGCTTGTCGGTATTCCTGGCATTTGCCATTGGAGATGGGAAGGCAATACCCATGACTTAGGGAGGCATTCTGTGCTCCTCAGTCTTGTGTTGGTTCATCCGTAGCGCTCGTCTCAGCCGGGACCAGCAAGGTCCCAGTGTGGGGTCCCAGTGCTGGGCTGTGATTGACACAAGGAAAGGAAATCTGGTGGAGGATAAGGAGCAGAAGACGCATGAGGAGAACAATTCCCCACCCAATGAGTAGTCAGCCTTTTGAACCCACGTGTCTGCGGTTTAGAGATAACGATGTCCTGCTGGACTGTGTTCACGCCCTGAAACAAATACAGGCACTTGACACTGGTTACTATTCCCTCGTCAGCCAAAGCATTCGAGCAGGAGATGACCTTGTGGTCCTGGTGGAGTTTAAATAGATCATGACGTGGCCATGTACACTCTGATGTAAAAATTCCAGCAATTAACAGGACAGGATTAGTCAATAAGGAATAGGAAAAGTAATACGAGGAGGATGAGGAGGTCGACAGTCTTTTTGAGCACCACTGGTGGGGCTGTACAGTGGAACAAAGACATGGACATGGTACACCAAGAGCAGTGCCAGGAGACCATGACACTGACAGGACCTAAGTATCCTTAAAACAAGGAGAATCTGACAGAGCTGGGGGTTCTTTCAAACAGGAGAACAGAAGGCAAATGGGACATGTTGCCATTAGGCCACGGCAGGTCCTCATCGATGACACATCAATTGTCCCCAGGCTTGTTTAAATCTTCTACATGTCCTGAAAGGCAACAGCAACAAGATAATGATCACTAAGCCTTGCAATTAATAGCTGCCGCCAAGGTCAGATGGACAAAGCCTGAGGGGCAGGACATGGAATTGCAGAGTTGCATGAAGGAAAACACTCCCCACCTCATGACTCACCAGCCTGGGCCAGGCAAGAGCTGCTGGCTGCAAAATGCCCCAAGGCCATGGGACAAGGCAGTCCCGCCCCTCCACAACCAGCATAAAAGCCGGCCCAGAGCCTCTCTCCCTCACACACTTCTCCTCACACCTTCTTCTGCTCCTACCGACAACCAGGTGAGCCTCAAGACCCTGACCCTCCTGCTCCTGCACCCCTCACCCCTCTCTGCCAGCACGCTCAGCCCCAGCCTCAGCAGCCCTCACGCCTCCCCACAGACCCACAACAGCCTCCACACTCCCTCACCCTCCTGCATCACCACCCCTCGCACCCCCACACCCCTGCCCTGCCTCACTCCTCTCTCTTCCAGGGATCCTCCACACCGCACCCATGGCCTGCTACAACCGCTGCGCTCCCTGCGGACCCACCCCGCTGGCCAACAGCTGCAACGAGCCCTGTGCCCTGCAATGCCAGGACTCCCACGTCATCATCAACCCTTCCCCTGTGCTGGTCACCATGCCAGGACCCATCATGACCTCCTTCCCCCAGAACACCGCTGTCGGATCCACCTCCTCGGCTGCTGTCGGTAGCGAACTCAGTGCCCAGGGACAGCCCATCTCTGGGGGATTTGGCTTCGGCCTTGGCTACGGCCTGGGCTCCGGCTATGGGCTGGGAGGCCTGGGCTGCTACGGCAGAAGGGGCGGCTACATCTGCTAAGGGCCCTCAGCACCACCCCTGACACCACCCACCCACTCCCTGGAACACATCTCAGGCATTGAGGACGCCTCTCTGGGCCCAGGCTCTCAAACGGGCTCAGCGCTTCCAGCTCCTGCTCTCAGGGCACCAAGCGAGGCAGCAGGGAAGGGGTCAGCCCAGGATGCCTTCAAACATGGCCCATCCCCTCTTCTCCTGCTCCCTGCTCTGCATTGACCCTTTGGCTCTGTCCCGTCCCCTCTGCTGCAAACCCCTCCTCCCAAGCCAGAGACCGATGGGCTCCTCCTGTGGGCTGCTCCCAGTGTGGGGCAGGAAGGCCTTGGTGCTCTGGCCAAACCCTCTGCAAGAGAGGGGCCTCGGCTGATGGTTGCCCTACTTGAAATTCAGTCCTGTTTGCTTCCATTTGCCGCTCATGACCTTCCACTGTTCTTTTGCCTCAATAAAATTCTCTTGCATTGCAGCATTTTGGTGTCTCCTCTTCCTTCACAGGCACACACTGGCACACTTTGCCTTTCCAGTGCATCCCACAAACCCTTCACTTGCTTGATCCCAGGCCTGCATACACTAATGCAGGTCTGTCCCTGCCTCTGACACAACAAACATAGGCAGGGTGTTCACATTGGCTCGACACCAGTTGCTCCAGCCCCTCACCATCTTTCAGGGCTATCTACATCTCTGCTCCACCACATCCATGTGTTCCTTATCCTTGGGTGCCCAGAGTTGAACACACAACTCCAGTCTGGCCAGACCAGAGCAGAGGGAGAGAATTCCCCTCTCACCTGCTGCCCGGGCTGTGGGGATGAGCCCAGGACACGGGGAGTTTCTGGTCTGTGAGTGTTCATGGCTGGGCCATGTCCAAGCCTTCGTCCACCAACATTCCAAGTCCTTCTCCTCTGGGCTGCTCTCAACCCCCTCATTCTCCAGTCTACAGCCATGTTTGGCACTGCTCCAAACCACGTACAAGTGCTTGCACTTGGCCACCTTCAGCTTTATGAGACTGACAATATCCCACAGCCCCAGCCTGCTCCAGCCCCTCTGGATGCCATCCCTTCCCTCCACACAACCAACCACACCGCTCAACTTGTTGTCGTTCCTGATTTTGCCGAGCATCCCACTAAATCCCACTGTCCATGTCCCTGACAAAGATGGGAAATAATGGCACCAAGAGGAGCCTCTTCAGGTCACCAGTCATCGCTTTTCTCCACACACATGGAGCCAGTGACCACAACAGCTTGACTTAGACCATCCTCTTTGAGTTAGACCATCCCACCCATTCCTTATCCACGACATGGTCCAACCACAACTCCACATCTTTCCAGACTAAAGACTCAGATTCTTTAGCACAGGAACAAATGCTGTACGCAAGTCCAGGTACACAATGTAGTTCCCTCTCCCCTCCTCCAACAAGGCCGGAACCAACTCATTAAAAGATGCCACCAAGGTCAGGCAGATACGGCCTCAAGAGCAGGACACGACATTGCAGGGCTGAGGGAAGCAAAACACTCACAAGCTTTTATGATTTGCCAGAGCTGCTGCCTGAAAAAATACCACAATGTCATGGCGATGGTGGCCCTAACCTTCAGCCCCAGATCAGCCTCAAGGTCACACTGTGGATGTTATCCAGCAAAGTCTTGTCTTCCTTATTCCAAATAACCCAGAGATTAACAGTCCAGTATCACCAGAACAGAGCAGAGGGGCAGAATCTCCTGCAACTGGAAAGGAGCAATCCCAAACATGCAGGATACAGGCTGGGTGATGTGAGGGGATTGAGAGCAGCCCCAAGGAGGAGGACTCGGGGTGTTGGATGAAGAATTGGACGTGTCCCAGCCATGTGCACTCGCCAGCCAGAAACCCTCCATGTCCTGGGCTCATCCCCACAGCGTGGGCAGCACAAGAGAGAGGGGGAATCTCACCCTCTGCTCTCCTGTACTAAGACCAGAGTTCTGTGCTGAACTCTGAGCCTCCAAAGACAAGGAAGACATGGACCTGCTTGAGTGGATCTGTAGATGGGTCTGGAAGGTGATGAGGGTCAGGAGCAACTGGTCCAGCCAAAGTGAACACACAACCTGGAAGACAATGAGGGGCCTCTGCCAGCGGCAGAGCTAGACCTGCATTAGTGAATCCAAGGCTGTGATTCAGTAGCTGAAGGGTTTGTGCGATGATGAAGTGTGATGAAGAGCAAAGTGTGCCAGTTGGTAGTAGAATGGGGAAATAAATCCTAAAAGAGGTCTTGGAGCATTTTTTCACCCACCCCAGTGGCCTCTACAACCCTGGCACAACACTAAGTGAGATTGGAAGAGACTTGGGGGAAGAAAGAAGGAGTCACCTGAAGCTGTGATGCAGGAAAACTTTATTGAGGTAGAAGAGTGAAAGGTTGTGAGCAGCAAATGGAAGGGAGCCGGGCTGAGGGGCAAGTAGGGCGACCATCAGCCGAGGTCCTTTGCTTGCAGTAGGTTTGCCCAGACCATCAATACCTTCCTGCCCCGCACTGGGAGCAGCGCACCAAAGGTGCCCAATGGTGTCTGGCTTGGGAAAAGGTTCTGGCAGCACAGAAGGCCACAGATAGATGAAGTAGCAATGCAGAGCAGGGAATGGAAGAGGAGCCGAGAGATGGGCCATGTTTGCAGGCAGCCTGGGCTGGGCCCGATGGCTGCTGCCTTGCTGGGTGTCCTGAGAGCAGGAGCTGGAAGCGCTGAGCCCGTTTGAGAGCCTGGGCCCAGAGAGGCGTCCTCANAACAAACATAGGCAGGGTGTTCACATTGGCTCGACACCAGTTGCTCCAGCCCCTCATCATCTTTCAGGGCTATCTACATCTCTGCTCCACCACATCCATGTGTTCCTTATCCTTGGGTGCCCAGAGTTGAACACACAACTCCAGTCTGGCCAGACCAGAGCAGAGGGAGAGAATTCCCCTCTCACCTGCTGCCCGGGCTGTGGGGATGAGCCCAGGACACGGGGAGTTTCTGGTCTGTGAGTGTTCATGGCTGGGCCATGTCCAAGCCTTCGTCCACCAACATTCCAAGTCTTTCTCCTCTGGGCTGCTCTCAACCCCCTCATTCTCCAGTCTACAGCCATGTTTGGCACTGCTCCAAACCACGTACAAGTGCTTGCACTTGGCCACCTTCAGCTTTATGAGACTGACAATATCCCACAGCCCCAACCTGCTCCAGCCCCTCTGGATGCCATCCCTTCCCTCCACACAACCAACCACACCGCTCAACTTGTTGTCGTTCCTGATTTTGCCGAGCATCCCACTAAATCCCACTGTCCATGTCCCTGACAAAGATGGGAAATAATGGCACCAAGAGGAGCCTCTTCAGGTCACCAGTCATCGCTTTTCTCCACACACATGGAGCCAGTGACCACAACAGCTTGACTTAGACCATCCTCTTCGAGTTAGACCATCCCACCCATTCCTTATCCACGACATGGTCCAACCACAACTCCACATCTTTCCAGACTAAAGACTCAGATTCTTTAGCACAGGAACAAATGCTGTACGCAAGTCCAGGTACACAATGTAGTTCCCTCTCCCCTCCTCCAACAAGGCCGGAACCAACTCATTAAAAGATGCCACCAAGGTCAGGCAGATACGGCCTCAAGAGCAGGACACGACATTGCAGGGCTGAGGGAAGCAAAACACTCACAAGCTTATGATTTGCCAGAGCTGCTGCCTGAAAAAATGCCTCAATGTCATGGCGATGGTGTCCCTAACCTTCAGCCCCAGATCAGCCTCAAGGTCACACTGTGGATGTTATCCAGCGAAGTCTTGTCTTCCTTATTCCAAATAACCCAGAGATTAACAGTCCAGTATCACCAGAACAGAGCAGAGGGGCAGAATCTCCTGCAACTGGAAAGGAGCAATCCCAAACATGCAGGATACAGGCTGGGTGATGTGAGGGGATTGAGAGCAGCCCCAAGGAGGAGGACTCGGGGTGTTGGATGAAGAATTGGACGTGTCCCAGCCATGTGCACTCGCCAGCCAGAAACCCTCCATGTCCTGGGCTCATCCCCACAGCGTGGGCAGCACAAGAGAGAGGGGGAATCTCACCCTCTGCTCTCCTGTACTAAGACCAGAGTTCTGTGCTGAACTCTGAGCCTCCAAAGACAAGGAAGACATGGACCTGCTTGAGTGGATCTGTAGATGGGTCTGGAAGGTGATGAGGGTCAGGAGCAACTGGTCCAGCCAAAGTGAACACACAACCTGGAAGACAATGAGGGGCCTCTGCCAGCGGCAGAGCTAGACCTGCATTAGTGAATCCAAGGCTGTGATTCAGTAGCTGAAGGGTTTGTGCGATGATGAAGTGTGATGAAGAGCAAAGTGTGCCAGTTGGTAGTAGAATGGGGAAATAAATCCTAAAAGAGGTCTTGGAGCATTTTTTCACCCACCCCAGTGGCCTCTACAACCCTGGCACAGCACTAAGTGAGATTGGAAGAGACTTGGGGGAAGAAAGAAGGAGTCACCTGAAGCTGTGATGCAGGAAAACTTTATTGAGGTAGAAGAGTGAAAGGTTGTGAGCAGCAAATGGAAGGGAGCCGGGCTGAGGGGCAAGTAGGGCGACCATCAGCCGAGGTCCTTTGCTTGCAGTAGGTTTGCCCAGACCATCAATACCTTCCTGCCCCGCACTGGGAGCAGCCCACCAAAGGTGCCCAATGGTGTCTGGCTTGGGAAAAGGTTCTGGCAGCACAGAAGGCCACAGATAGATGAAGTAGCAATGCAGAGCAGGGAATGGAAGAGGAGCCGAGNTATTGAGGTAGAAGAGTGAAAGGTTGTGAGCAGCAAATGGAAGGGAGCCGGGCTGAGGGGCAAGTAGGGCGACCATCAGCCGAGGTCCTTTGCTTGCAGTAGGTTTGCCCAGACCATCAATACCTTCCTGCCCCGCACTGGGAGCAGCCCACCAAAGGTGCCCAATGGTGTCTGGCTTGGGAAAAGGTTCTGGCAGCACAGAAGGCCACAGATAGATGAAGTAGCAATGCAGAGCAGGGAATGGAAGAGGAGCCGAGAGATGGGCCATGTTTGCAGGCAGCCTGGGCTGGGCCCGATGGCTGCTGCCTTGCTGGGTGTCCTGAGAGCAGGAGCTGGAAGCGCTGAGCCCGTTTGAGAGCCTGGGCCCAGAGAGGCGTCCTCAATGCCTGAGATGTGTTCCAGGGAGTGGGTGGGTGGTGTCAGGGGTGGTGCCGAGGGTCCTTAGCAGATGTAGCCGCCCCTTCTGCCGTAGCAGCCCAGGCCTCCCAGCCCATAGCCAGAGCCCAGGCCGTAGCCAAGGCCGAAGCCAAATCCCCCAGAGATGGGCTGTCCCTGGGCACTGAGTTCGCTCCCGACAGCAGCCGAGGAGGTGGATCCGACAGCGGTGTTCTGGGGGAAGGAGGTCATGATGGGTCCTGGCAGGGTGACCAGCACAGGGGAAGGGTTGATGACGATGCGGGAGTCCTGGCATTGCAGGGCACAGGGCTCGTTGCAGCTGTTGGCCAGCGGGGTGGGTCCGCAGGGAGCGCAGCGGTTGTAGCAGGCCATGGGTGCGGTGTGGAGGATCCCTGGAAGAGAGAGGAGTGAGGCAGGGCAGGGGTGTGGGGGTGCGAGGGGTGGTGATGCAGGAGGGTGAGGGAGTGTGGAGGCTGTTGTGGGTCTGTGGGGAGGCGTGAGGGCTGCTGAGGCTGGGGCTGAGCGTGCTGGCAGAGAGGGGTGAGGGGTGCAGGAGCAGGAGGGTCAGGGTCCTGAGGCTCACCTGGTTGTCAGCAGGATCAGGAGGAGAAGGTGTGAGGAGAAGTGTGTGAGGGAGAGAGATGCTGGTCGTGGCTTTTATGCTGGTCGTGGAAGGCTGGGACATCCTTGTCCCATGGCCTTGGGGCATTTTGAAGACAGCAGCTCTTGCCCGGCCCAGTCTGTTGAGTCATGAGTTTGGGAGTATTTTCCATCCCACAGTTCTACAGTGTAATGTCGTGCTCTTCTGTTCGTGTCCATCTGACCTTGGTGGCAGCTTTCATGAGTTGGTATTTGGGAGGATTTGATTGTTGGATGTGTGTCAGGGAGGGCTGAATAAACAAGCAGAGCCCAGCAGAGCTGCGATGTCATCAGTGAGGTCATTTTGTGGCACTCACATGCTGTGTTTTGTGGGTGCCTTGTGAAGACTGGGCTCCTTTTGTGTGCCGCTGGATGTCCATCAGTCATTGTGTTGCACCCAGGAATGTTGAGGGAGCTGCTGATGTCCTTGAGAGGTCACTGTGTAATAACTTGGAGAGTTCCTAATGCCTGGGAACAGTTCCTGGTTTATGAAAGACAGTTCATGCCCTTGTGTCTTGAATGTGAGCAGGAGGGAGAATCTGGAAAACACAAAGCTGATTAGGTTGAACTTGCTCCCTTGTTATGGTCCTTTTAGATTTCTGAAATTTACTCGACAGGGTAGTCTGTCAGTTAAAGTGTATTCCTTGGCCTCATTCAGAAATCCAATAAACAGCAACAAACCACGCTCAATCCCTTTTTTCCCAAACTGATCCATGTCGTCAGTTCACTTATTCCACGTTCAAGCCACAAGGTGTCATAACTTATAATCATAAGTCTCAATGTGTTGTTCCTGTGAGCAAAACCCAGTAATTACTAACGGACAACCAGCAAGCTCCTCTTTCCTTCTTTGTCACGGTTTTGTTGTTCCTTTGTGGAATTGTGCAATTTCATGTCCAGCTCCTGAGGCCATCTCCATCTGACCTTGGTGGTAGGTTTCAGTTGCAAGAATTAGAGACCAAGGTGTTGTTGTTGATGGAGCGTGCCAGGACACGTAGAAGATTCAAGCAAAGCTTACAAGGATTGGGATGTTGTCAGTGAGGTCACGCTATGGCATTTTGACCACATGGTCCACTTGCATTCTTGCCTCCTGCCTCAAGGAACTCCCAGCTCTCTCAGCATCTCCTCATCGTAAAGATACTCCAGTCCCGTCAGTGTCATGGTCTCCCTGCACTGCTCTTGGTCAACCATCTCCATGTCCTTGTTCTGCTGTGGAGCCCAGCCCCTGCTGGGGAACAGGATGTTCAACTCCCTCAACCTGCTCGTATTTATTCTCCTAATCCTGTCCTGGTAACTGCTGGAGCTTTTTACCGTAAAGGATGCACGGCCATCTCATGATCCACTTGTGCTCCAGCAGGAAACAGAAGGTTCTTCCCTGCTCAAATGCTTTGGTTGCAAAGGGAATGGCAAGTGGTGTCGTCCTGAACTTCTGTCAGGGCTTTAACACAGTCCCACAGGACATCCTTATCTCTCAGCTGCAGACACATGGGTTTGATGGGTGGACTAATCAGTGGATAAGGAACAGAGAGTGCTGATCAATGGCTCTCTGTACAGCTGGAGGCCAGTGACGAGTCCTTCAGGGCTCTGCCTTTGACCTGTGCTCTTGAATACCTTTGTCAAGGCTATGAGCAGCGAGATCAAGACCCCCCTCAGCATGTTTGCAGGTGCCAGGAAGCTGAGCGGTGCAGCTGACACAAGAACATGGAGGGATCCCATCAGGAGGTGATGCCATGATGACTTTTGTCTTTTTATATATGCCCCTTTTACACCCCTTTTATACACCCTTTTATACAGCTTTTATGTATCCTTAGTGCTTTTAGCCCACATACTTGTAATTCCCTAAGCCTGGTAACTTAGCTGAGACCCATATTCCATTCAGCCAGGAGACCAAACATCCTGGAGGCCTCCAGCTGGAGGTCAGAAAGCCCTATGCTATCCTGAGAAACCAAGGTCTTCCCTAGAACATGTCCTGTGAACTAAGACAGGCCCATCCAGGGGGGAATTCTACAGGATGAGGGGTTCATTCAAGCTTCTCATTGGGGAACCTTTGATAGACATGCTGATTTGCAAAGCCTGTAAATTTTATACACGACCTATTGTGTGGTGCATTCTGGGGTGCATTTCGGTGCATTCTGCCTGGATGTGGTGCACCTAAGGATCCTTAAAGAAATACAGAGGTAAAACCCTTTTTTCCCCTCTAACCGTGTTTGGTTCTTAATTTTAAGACCAGGAAAAGGGAACAGAGGGACACAGGGAATGATGAGAATGTAAGAACCTCTTGAGATTCAACAGTTCCAAGAGCACGATCCTGCACCTGGGTGGGGGCAATTCCAGGCACGAGCACAGCTTTGGAGAGGAAATCCTTGAGAGCAGGCCCATAGAGAAAGATCTGAGGGTTCTGGGGGACCAAAATCTTGTCAGGAAACAGCAATGTGAATTTTCAGTGCAAAATACTGACCGCACAGAAAAGAGTTGTGGCCAGCAGGAATGGCTGTGGGTCAGTTGGAGACATGAGAATGTCATCATTGTCACGGCAGAGATCAAGTGGATCAAAAGATGGGCACGCAACCTTGCAGCAAAGGAACTTCTGGAAAGGGGTTTCCAGCAGACTGACGCTTCCTGTCTCCTCAGAGATAAGGATATCTCATTTGGGGTGACGTGTTGGGCTCTACAGTGGATGGAAGACATGGACTTAGCAAAGCAAGAACAGTGCAGGGACAGCAAGCGGCTGACCAAAGAACCCTTGCTGTGATTAGAAATTAGAGACCTGCAAGGTTTATTTTAGCCGGGAGGCAAGAGCGGACAAAGGAGAGGTTGTGAATGTTCCACGGCATGACCTCAGTCCCAGCACCCCAATTCTCGCAGGCTTTGTTGCCGTCTTCTACACGCCTGACACAAAACAACGATACCAATCCACCGGCCTCTACTCCTCACGATTGAAAACTGCCACGAAGGTTAGGTGGACACAGCCTCTGGAGAAGGACATGGAATCACGGAATTCCACAACGACACACCAGCACCGTGACAGAGGAGGAAATAGGATCGCAATGACCATCCAGTGGTAATTACTGTTTTTTCCTAATAGGAACAAAAATATTAGGACTGACAGGATGTAACTTATGAAACTTAGCCGCTTGAATGCGGAATAAGCGAATTCACATCACAGACCAGCCTGGGCAAAACATGATCGAGCATCGTTGGTTGCTTGTTCATTTGATTTCTTAAAGAGGTGAAGAAATACACTTTAAATGACAGAGTACCTTTTCATGGAAAATTGAGAAATCCAAATACACCACAGCATTGGAACAAGTCCAACCTAACCAGGCTCTACTCTTCCAGATCCTCTCTCTTGGTCCTACACAAGAAACAAGGGCATGAGCTCTCTTTCCTCTATCAGGAAGCGCTCCCAGGCACTGTGACCTTTCCAAGCTGATGCACAGTGACCTCCCAAGGCCATCAGCAGCTCCCCCAGCATTCCTGGGTGCAACACAATGACTGATGGACACCCAGCGGCACAGAAGAGGAGCCCAGCCTTCACAAGGCACCCACAAAACACAGCACATGAGTGCCGCAAAATGACCTCACTGATGACATTGCACCTTTCCGGGGTGCTGGTTGTTTATTCAGCCCTCCCTGACACACACTGAACAATCAAATCCATCCAAATAAAAATGCAATAAAGTTGCTGCCAAGGTCAGATGGAAACAGCTTCAAGAGCAGGATATGGAATTGCAGACCATCAGGAAGAAAAACACTCCCCAGCTCATGACTCACCAGCCTGGGCCAGGCAAGAGCTGCTGCCTAAAAAATGCCCTAAGGTCAGAGGACAAGGCTGTCTCATCCCTCCAAGACCAGCATAAAAGCCGGCCCAGAGCCTCTCTTCCTCACACACTTCTCCTCACACCTTCTCCTTCTGCTCCTGCTGACAACCAGGTGAGCCTCAAGACCCTGACCCTCCTGCTCCTGCACCCCTCACCCCTCTCTGCCAGCACGCTCAGCCCCAGCCTCAGCAGCCCTCACG